>JAYXIM010012263.1:0-152049 GCA_037575425.1 Anastrepha fraterculus | reverse complement strand
AGTGCTCGCATTCGTGGGCATATCTGCCCACTGTTGATGACGTTGCCAGCGATTGGAGCAAGGTGTTGGCAGCTGAGTAAATAAATGCAAAAATAAAGCGAACTTTTGCTAAAATTATTGCCGCTGAGGGGCAAACAAATGCTGTTATGCATGAATTGTATGAAAGGAGCTGTGTTAAGTTTTTCTGCGATAAGAAACTGCTGCTAAGAGAAAAGCGTTGAGGATTAATAGCTGTGCGATTATTTAGTATACATGTATGTATGGATGTACATTGTGTAAAATAAGTACCCGGAATTTAAAAAAAAAACACATTTTTTCATATTATTCATCATTATTTGTTGGATCGCCTTCAAAATAGGCTCCTTTTGAGCCGATACAAATATTCCAACGAACAACCCAGTCATCCATGGCCCGCTGGCAGGCCGGCGCCGGGATGGCCTTCAGCTCCTTTAGCGAATTTTTTTTAATGTCTTCAATCGACTCAAAACGCCTTCCCCGAAGTGGCAATTTTAGTTTTGGGAAGAGAAAAAAGTCACAGGGTGCGAGATCTGGCGAATACGGTGGCTGTTCGATAGTATTTATTAAGTTTTTGGTCTTGTATTCGCGTACAATCAAGGCTCGGTGCGATGGCGCGTTGTCATCGTGCAGAATCTACGAATTGTCCTTCCACAATTCGGGCCGTTTACGGCGAATGGCTTCACGTAAACGCCTTAAAACGGATAAATAATATTCCTTATTAACCGTTTGGCCCTCTGGAAGGAACTCAGAGTGCACCACGCCTTGGTAATCAAAGAAAACCGTGAGCATAACCTTCACTTTTGACCGGCTTTGGCGTGGTTTTTTGGATACGGCTCGTTCTCGAAGCGCCATTCAGACGATTGCTGACTGGTTTGCATATCGTACTCGTAGACCCACGTCTCATCACCAGTTATTATGCGTTTCATGAACGTAGGGTCCGTATTAGCTCGGGAAACCATGTCTTCAGAGACCTCCTTCCGATGCTCTTTTTGCAAAAATCCATAGTAAAATTCGCCAAGTAAACAAAAGATCAACTCACTTTGACTGCAGAATAAAACACACTAAGTAATAGATCCCGTTCTAATAAGGCTTGTGCATTCAAGGGCATGTGTACCAACATGAAAAAACCAAATTTGAAGTGTCAGGTATTCCCGGGAGAGTTTAAATTATAAATTCCGGGTACTTATTTTACACAATGTATGTATGTCCAAGTGGCGTTGGTGATATTTAAATGATTTTCTAATGTGATTTAATCAAGTTGAATTATTTTCCTGAATTCAACCTATAGAAATGAAATCACATAAAATTTTAGGTTACTATTTTTGAGAGACAGCATCAAGACGCAAACCAAAATTTAGAGGAAAAGTTTGTTCTAAGCAACTTTCTAAGATATATATAACAATCTAGGAGTACTACTACTACCCAAATACTACTATTTTATTATCCATCAACAGATATTATTATTATTATTGCTTCATAATAATATTCCAATAAAAACGAAAATATTTTATTTCGAAAGAAAATTTTTAAATTTTATTCACTTGCAAATTTTTTATTGAGGCTATTTAAACTTTTAAACTGAGCTAGCGGCGCTAACCACCCACGAACGTAGAGCAGCCACGTCAGAGTACACACCTGGATAGTTGGCGTATGCACAACCGTAACCCCAGGATACAACACCAACCAACACTCCACCAGATACCAATGGGCCACCAGAATCACCCTGGCAAGCGTCTTTGCCGGAGGCAGCAGCACAGATCATGGTTCCTTTAACTTGGCTACCATAGCCATAGGAGCTCGAAGAGCACTTAGACAAACTGACAATGGTCGTATCGACATACTGCAATGTGCTGGGTATGGATGATGCACCGTATGTTAGAGTACCCCAGCCGGACACAGCAGCAGAGGCGCCATTTGCAGGTGCAGAGGTAGCCAGAGAGATGGCTTTGATGGATGAGCTGAACGAAAGTGAAGAGGCCAAACGGATAACGGCAATATCGTTGTTATAGGAGCTGGAGGAGTAAGATTCGTGATTCTTGAATGCGGAGACCTGTATCAATACACCGCCGGAGTTCCAGGTTGTCGAACCAGCGCGGACCTTCAGCACAGAAGCGGTAACCGATTGCAAACAGTGAGCAGCGGTTACAATGATGTTAGCGCTGTAAATCGATCCACCGCAGGAATGAGAGCCCGAACGCTGCAAGGATATTTGCCATGGGAAGCTGCTGATGGTTGTAGCAGCACCACCGACAATACGTCCATCCAATTGCGGGACGAGACCCTCAGGTACAGATGCGCCTAGTGCGCAGGCAATTGCCGACAATAGAATCACGAACTTGAACATGTTAGAAAATGTTATGATGGCAATTCTCTGAATTGCCAGAGCTTTTATAGCGTTTCCCAATGGCGAGCGATGTGCATATTGCCTAAATATGCACGTCAGAGGTCTGAAGTTAGATATGTTGGGGAATTTCTATTTTTGACTTTTATCAATAAGATTTATAAGGAGGGTTTTCGCCACAAATATTTATGAATGGTGATTTTGTTATCATCGATACGAATACTGCGAATATAAAATACGGGAAATCTTTCATAAACACTAAATGGGTAAAATCCTCAATAAATTGAGCGCGTGCCATCTAAACTTAGCCCTCTTATGCACAAACCTTTGACATTTTGCATAATTTTGTCAATTTATAACCGGTGTTTCAATATCTGCCAAACAAAGTATCGGCGCTAGTTGAGATTGCCTTGAGGCTGCCCGTGTAACTAAAACTCTCAATGACTTGTTTTCTTCTTTCCACTGACTGTTATTGAATTAACAAAAGTTAAACATTTATTAAAACTACATCCATATGAAAGAATTAGGGATTCAAAATGAATAATAGAAATATTTCTTTGACTTCCCAAAAAAAAACAAGAGAATTCGATCAGTAGTTTTTCCGTTTTGTTTGTAGTTTTGACCAATGCTCCACCCTTTATTAAGATTATCGAACTTTTCTGTTTTTCTAGGTAATTAAAGCATTGAAATCATAGAAAGATATGCAACCATATTTTCGTATATCATTTTTACGAAGAACCTAGCCGATGACCCACCCTTTATTATGATTAAATAACTTTTCACTTTGGAAACATTAAAATCATTAAAAGAAATACAACCATATATTTCATACCATTTTTAAGAATAACCTAGCCGATGGCCCACCCTTTATTAAGATTGTATAACTTTTTACTTTGAAAGCATTAAAATCAGGAAAATCATAGAAAGATATGCAACCATATTTTTTTAATATAATTTTTAAGAAAACCTATCCGATCACCCACCCTTTATTAATATCGTGTAACTTCTTACTTTTGCTGAGCATTGAAAGCATGAAAATCATTGAAAGATAGGCAACCATGTTTTGAATAGCATTTCTGAGAATAATTCAGCCGGTCCCACTCTTTTTAAAAGTTTTAACTTTATAAGCTTTCTGGCCGAATACGATTATAATTAGTTTTATAGAGAAAATTATGGATTCTTTATCAAGGCTATACTTCAGGGTGACACCAAGAACCAAATGCAAGATAATCATTATTTCCATAATTAAAGTTACATTGTAATGCGTAATATGCGTATTTGTCTCATAAATCTTTTCATACGAAAATATTTGATAAGGAAAAATTTTTGAAGTAGATTCCGACAAAACAAACTTATTTTATTTGTACGCCATTTGTGAAAAAAAGAAAATTATTTACTTAGTTATTTAAGCTGGCCCCAAACAGGGCACAATTCACAGCGATTTGTTGAAGTTCGGAGACTATCCATCGGTTATGGCGAAGGGCGGGCACAACTCCCAGGTAATTAAAAATTTTCATTTGCCTTGGGATTTGTTGGTGTTATTGTGTGGCGCAGTTTGTGGATTTTCTTATTTTTTTACTGGGTATCGTCGAGATAAGAGTAAGCGGAAAAATGACAAGTTTTAATAAAAAAATGTATACTCCTCTCAAGCACTCATTTCCATATTTCCTAACAACTTAATATGCGAAAGAGTACCACTATTTGCAACCATTATTTCATCCAAACATGTTTTTCTTTTCTTTTTTTCGTATTTTTTTTCTTAATGCAAATGGAAATAACTGCAAGAGCAATCGCATCATCCGCTTTTTTGTTTCGCATGTTAACAGTACGAGGACGCAACGAAATTTTGCCTTATGGATTTGTGTACAGTGTGTACTACGGACTACGCACAAATCGCTGGATATTGTGCCCTGTTTGTGGCCACCATAAAACAACAAGATTGTAAATGATGTTATATTCGCACTGTGTCTAAATTCTTGTCACACTTCAAAAAAAAAAAAGATGAAATATGATAAATGGACATGATTATTTTTGGTTATAAGGATTTTCCAATAAGAGGTGTTATTCCTGTAAAAGATCAATGGCTTCGTTGCTTGTGTGGCACATAGCTCCGTCTTGTTGAAAATAAACGTTGTCCAGATCAATACCGTCCAATTCCGGCCATAAAAAATCGTTAATCATCTCTCGATAGCGCAATCCATTCACCGTAACTGTTGCTCCAGCTTCATTTTCGAGAAAGTAAGGTCCAATGATTCCGCCGGACAATAAACCGCACCAAACAATCACACGTTGAGGATAGAGAGGCTTTTCAACAATAACTCTTGGATTTTCTGAGCCCCAGATCAGACAATTTTGCTTGTTGACGAAGCGATCGAGGTGGAAATGGACTTCATCACTCAAGATGATTTTTCGATGGAATTTCGAATCATTTTCATGCATTTCAGCGCCCCATTCAGTAACGACACGACGTTGTTGATGATCGGCCGGCTTGAGTTCTTGTGTTAACTGGACTTTATAAGCCTTAAGACCCAAATCTTTATGCAAAATACGGTGTAATGACGTTTGTGGAATGCCTAATTCCAAAGAACGACGAGGAATGGACAAACCTGGGTTTTCTTCAACACTTTCGGCTACAACAGCTATATTTTCGGCTGTTCTTGAGCGTCGTGCGCGGGTTTTATTCTTCACATCACTAACTTGTCCCAATAGCTCAAATTTTTTCACCAATTTCTGTATTGCGGTCCGACAAGGTGCTTCACGATGACCCAAAAATGTTCGAGTTTTACGAATCGTCTCTGCCAAATTTTCCCTATTTTTATAGTGACTTTTAATAATTTCAATGCGTTGTTTAAGCGTGTATCGTTCCATTTTTATTAATGGTGTAGTTTCTACCTGTGAAATATCAAAAAATTACAGCTTCAAAAGTGGCATCTACCGAAATAGCGGGATATTTAAAATAACAAATGTTATTGGAAAACCCTTTATTTGGTTTAGGTACAAGATCCCGAATTGGCATCCCCCGGAGCTAAACGGCGTAGACTCTTAAAGACCACGCAAAGTAGCTTGAAGTAATTTTGGATAGCAAACTATCATGGAAGCATAATATGTATATTGGAGAGGAACAAAAAGGCCAGTAACGCACTATATGCATATAAAGGAATGCTAGGAGTTACATGGGGACTATCTCCTTCAATAATGTATTGGTGCTACTCAGCTGTAGTAAACTCTATGGTGCGCTAGTGTGGTGCACTGCATTGAGAAAAACGACACACAACACACCTATGGAAAGTATTCAACGTCTTGGCGCACTCTGCCCGACAGGGGCAATTAAAACTATTCCTACGGCAACACTTGAAAGAATACTCAATCTGCTACCGATTGGCATTGCGGCAGAAAGTCTAGCAGCTAGATCTGCTCATATGAAATTTCATCCAAAAACGTTCTTAGGACCAGGGCAGCTATGAAGAGAGTAGTCGCAGACAGACGGTTACACATCCAATGGATACCCGAACATAAGGCCATTGCAGGAAACGAAATTTTAGATGAGATTGCCGAAGCGCTGTTACATACAATTCGAACAAGAAAACGACATACTGAAACCTCTAAATAGGATATACCTACAATGACTTCACTACGGGCATGAAAACACGGATAGACAGGAGGTGGAGTAATCTAGCCACTTGTAAAGCCGCGAAAGTCATGTGTACACAGAATACAGATAAATACGCCAGATTCGTACTAGCGCTGTCTAGAAAGGAAAGCAGAACTATCGTAGGCATGCTGACAGGCCACAATTTGCTAGAGGCGCATTCATACAAGATAGGAATTACAAACAACGATAGCTGCAGATTTTGCAATGAACTGGAAAGAGGGAAACGCTAGAACACCTGCTATGTTTTTGCCCTGCATTAGCTAGAACCCGAATGAAATGTTTAGGAGCTTTACAATATGAAAGGTTAGAATGCCTCTCGGGAATAGAGCTTCAGAGCATACTTAGATTCGCAAAAGACGCAGGCTTATCGCAAGAAGCCTACTGCAAGGAAACGTAGGGGTCAGGCTCCATCTGGTACCACTAAGGACCAATAGATCTAAGTGATGGCTTTCAGCCAGCCAGGTCAACCTAACCTAACCTAAACATTTTTGGAATGATGACTTTCTTGTACCAATCAGTAGCCCCCTGAATTCATCATGCTTAGGCTGTTGGTATTTAAATGAATGCCAACACGAAAATGTAGGTTTTTCTCTATTTTTTATTTTTTGTTTTCGATGCGTTCAAACGGTTTGCAGTTTTGTAATATTATAAGGAATATGAAATATATAGTTACCATGCAAAAAACAAAAATTGTATTATATTTCTGCAAAAAAAAAATGTTAGCATAAAAGCCACTTGCCTAGATTCCTATTTTTGAGAGACACAAACAAAAATTTTGCGAAAAAGTTTGTTCTAAACACCTTCCAAAGATCTGTGCAACTATCTGGGATGGCAGGGCCACCATTGCAAGCCGCACGCCAATAAACTGATAGTACTATTATTGCGTCCTGAGTTATTGGCTTATGTTTAAAAAAACTAATAATATTCCAATAAAAACGAAAATATTTTAGTTCGAAAGAAAATTTTTAAATTTTATTCACTTGCAAATTTTTTATTGAGGCTATTTAAACTTTTAAACTGAGCTAGCGGCGCTAACCACCCACGAACGTAGAGCAGCAACGTCAGAGTACACACCTGGATAGTTGGCGTATGCACAACCGTAACCCCAGGATACAACACCAACCAACACTCCACCAGATACCAATGGGCCACCAGAATCACCCTGGCAAGCGTCTTTGCCGGAGGCAGCAGCACAGATCATGGTTCCTTTAACTTGGCTACCATAGCCATAGGAGCTCGAAGAACACTTAGACAAACTGACAATGGTCGTATCGACATATTGCAATGTGCTGGGTATGGATGATGCACCGTATGTTAGAGTACCCCAGCCGGACACAGCAGCAGAGGCGCCATTTGCAGGTGCAGAGGTAGCCAGAGAGATGGCTTTGATGGATGAGCTGAACGAAAGTGAAGAGGCCAAACGGATAACGGCAATATCGTTGTTATAGGAGCTGGAGGAGTAAGATTCGTGATTCTTGAATGCGGAGACCTGTATCAATACACCGCCGGAGTTCCAGGTTGTCGAACCAGCGCGGACCTTCAGCACAGAAGCGGTAACCGATTGCAAACAGTGAGCAGCGGTTACAATGATGTTAGCGCTGTAAATCGATCCACCGCAGGAATGAGAGCCCGAACGCTGCAAGGATATTTGCCATGGGAAGCTGCTGATGGTTGTAGCAGCACCACCGACAATACGTCCATCCAATTGCGGGACGAGACCCTCAGGCTCAGTTGCACCTAGTGCGCAGGCAATTGCCGACAATAGAATCACGAACTTGAACATGTTTGAAAATGTTATGATAGCAGTGTTCTGCGGTGCATGAGCTTTTATAGCGTTTCCCAATGGCGAGCGATATGCATATTGCCTAAATATGCGCGTCAGAGGTCTGAAGTTAGATATGTTGGGGAATTTCGATTTATGAATTTTATCAATAAGATTTATAAGGAGGTTTTTTGGGACAGATATTTATGAATGGTGATTTTGTTATCATCGATACGAATATTGCGATAATAAGGTACGAGAAATCTTTCGTAAACGGTAAAATCCTCAATAAATCTAAACTTAGTCCTCTTATGCACAAACCTATACCACTTTACATAATTTTTTACTGATATTGAATTATTAAAAGTTAAACATTGTTTTAATAAATGCTTATAAAAGAATTATGAATTCAAAATGAAAAGAAATATTTTTTGGACTTCCGAAAAAACGAGATAATTCGACCATATTGAATTATCAAAAGTTAAGCATTTATTAAAACCACATCTATATAAAAGAATTATGAATTCAAAATGAGTAATAGAAATATTTTTTGGACTTCCGAAAAAACGAGATAATTCGACCAGTAGTTTTCCCGGGTTTTCAATAGTTGCTATTATTGACCAATCGTCCATCCTTTATTAAGTTTATCCAGCTATGCACTTTTTCTAGGAAATTATAGAAAGATATGCAACCATATTTTTGCATATAATTTTTATGAAGAACTTATCCGCTGATCCACCCTTTATTAATTCTGTGTAATTTCTTAGTTTTGCTGAGCATTGAAAGCATGAAAATCATTGAAAGCTAGGCAACCATTTTTTTATAACATTTCGAAGAACAACTCTGGGACCGGACTCTTTTTAAAGGTTTAACTTTATAAGCTTCCTGGCAGAATACGATTATAATTAATTTTAAAGAGCAAACTTTGGGTTCTTTATCAAGGCTATAACTTCAGTGGAATTCCATTAAGTATGTATGTCGGTTTTACAAATAAATCTAAGAACCAAATACTGAATAATAATTATTTTCATAATTAAAGTTATATTTTAAAGTGTAACATACAGTTTGTCTCATAAATCTTTTCATACGAAAATAATTGATAAGGAAAAATGTTTGAAGTAGTTACCAACCGAAAGTAATGAACATATTTATTTATTTATTCTTAGAACAAAACAAACTTATTTTACCGAACAATTCTGAGCGACCATAGAGCTAATAAGCCATGCATATATAATGTAGAGTACACACGCGCCAACCATTGTATCAACAAGTTGTATAATGCGTTGGACGGCTGTTTAGTATATACATATGTACGCTCCAACATGATATATATAAATATTTCGCAGAATGCAGAAATCAAGTGAGATTTGTTCAATAATAATAATTGATGACATTTTATTTTATTTATTTATTTATTTTTTACTTTTAAATTTTTTAATTTTTTTTATTATTGTTTTTTTTAAATGTTTTTAATTGTTTTTTTTTAAATATTATTTTTTTTTTTTAATTTTTTGAACTTTTTTATTTTTATTTTTTTTTTTAATTTTTGAACTTTTTTATATATTTTTAATTTATTTTTTATCTGTGTAAATGTCTAAAAAGAAGAATGTAAGCCAATAAGTTCGAACTCATTCTACAACCGCTAACTCCGCCCACCAAAAATTAAAACATATTAATTTTCATGCAACCGTTGGACAATCATGGAGATCGGTTGTACAACTATTCTATGGATGATAAGGCCGCTCATCCAACATGCGCATGTTGATACAACGGTTGGAGCGTGTATACTTTGCAGAAGGTTTGTGCTTGGGATCGTTATCTTGGAATAATTTGTATAACAATTTAGCGATTATATACACATGGTAGAAAAAGTCTGCGTTCACCCACTGTTATAAACTATTAAAATAATTTAACGTGTTTATCTTAAAACTCTCAGTTATTTCTTTTCACTTATTTCACAGAAAATTATTCGTAGAGGGTATGAACAAAATTTTCTGGAGTTTGAGCTGCGTCGTGTTCAGATAACGGGATTGTAGTACAGTTACTTAAATAGGCTGAGCAGAAAAAGTGTGCGTTCATTTCGAATAGTGACGATTATTTGCATGGCAATTACGTTAAATTTAATTTTAAATCATTCATGTAGTTGACGCGATTAAGAACAAATCTAAAGAGGGGCAAATTGATGTTAGAAATACATTTTTTGTTACCATGGACCAAAGGCGAAAAGAAATAGATATTGATGAAAGGAAAATCATTGTAAGTTTGTGGCAAAATAGTAAGAGCTATCGGGAAATCGCGAAAATTGTTCGGAGGCAATACTCCTCGGTCCAAAGAGTGATAAACAACTTGAAGCAAATGAATTGTTTGGAGTCTAAGCCTCGTTCTGGGCGTCCAAAAAAACTGACGGAAAGAGAAGAACGCAACATAACTATTCTTGTGAAGTCTAATCCACGACTAACAGCAAGCCAAATTTCATAAGACATAGAAGTAAAATACCAGAAGAAAGTACATCCAGATACAGTAAGAAAAATTCTAAAAAGAATAGAATTTCACGGCAGAGTGGCCCGAAAAAAACCCTTCGTATCGCGAGTAAATCGACTTCAGCGGATGGCTTTCGCCAAGGAATACGTAAACAAGCCACCTGAGTTTTGGAATAGTGTGATTTTTTCAGATGAGAGCAAGTTTTGCATTTTCGGGATAAAAGGTCGTAAAATTATTTGGAGGAAAAACGGAACGGCACTTGGAAAGTAATATCTGGTACCTACGTTGGAAATATACAGTTTATTGAGTCGATAATGAACAGACATGATTATCTCAATATTTTAAAAACGAATTTGAGAGCAAGTGCAATCAAACTGGGACTCGGTGAAAGATTTGTTTTCCAACAGGACAACGATCCGAAACACGCAGCAGAGATTGTTAGGTTGTGGTTGTTGTATAATGTTCCAAAACAACTTCGCACACCCCCACAATCACCTGACCTTAAACCCTTTGAGCACTTATGGGACGTTCTAGAAAAAAATTCGAGAGCGTACAATAACTAGGAAGGAAATGCTTAAGAACGGCTTAAAGAGGAATGGGAAGCCATAAGTCCAGAAATAACAGCCAAACTAGTTGGATCAATGAAAATACGCCTTCTAGAAGTCATAAAAGGCGTGGATATCCAACTAGCTATTAATTTTAAAAACATTTCTATGATCTTAAGCCTTTTATTTTATTATTATTAAAGTGAACGCAAACTTTTTCCGTTTAGTTTGAATGGCCTTTTTAATTTTATGTGATCTCATTTTAAATTTGATTTTGTTATTGGTAGCGAAATACATACATATGTGTGGTAGTTACGTTTAAGTGAACTAAATAAAACTCATTAAAAAAAATTTCTGAAATATTTATTGTTTTGAACTTTTTCTAATGAAAAGAATATTTGCATAGGTAAACGCAGACTTTTTCTACTATGTGTAGCTGTATTTGTATTTTCTGGATCAGTGATTCCAAATTTTTGCAGATAGTGTTTTAACTCTAACCGATTTCCGTTTTCTGCGCAATTTATAATGTTGTACACTATCCTTGCATTAACAGAAAACATTTCAGCCATTTGTTTTGCTGATTTATGTACCTTTATGGCAGGTATAATAAATCGATTGTATAATATTTTCACTCACATTATAGCCCGGCATTATTGCAAAGACGTTTTCTTATTTATACGATATGCAAGAATCACTTGCGCTATCTGGCTCACGATATATGTACAAAAAAACAATTAAATTTCTGGTGTTTGTTTATGTGAAAACAATTCTCAGACAACGCAGCAAACGACGTATTCTAGTTTTAGTTGCTGTTTTTGTATATTACGTTCAAATAACTAATTTTGTTTACAGGATAAATAAAAGACACCAGCAAAGTATTCGGCTAGGAAAAAAAAATTCTAAGTAATATGTCGTAATCGAGTCTACTAAGAAAGTTTTGATACTATACAACATAAAATTGTATGACGGAGAGAGACAATTATGAGGCAAACTCTACATTTCTACCTTAGTTTGTTGCGACAAACAGATTTTCTTTCAATACCATTTTTCTGAAAGTTTATACTAAGTTCGCAGTCTTATTCGTGTCAATAATTCTTTGACACCTTTCAAACTGCCTCCCCAGTAAAAATGTAATAATATCCAATGAGAGCATGATAAACACATTATTGGCAGATACATACATATGTACGTACACACGCAACCACTTGTTGCTTCTAATTAGAATGGCACAATTACAAAACACGCAAAATCCACTCCAATGCAAATTCGTATGCCATGCAATCAGTTGATTACTCCAAATACACTACTACTTCATATTTACCTAGAGAAATATGCAAATTTTGCGCTTTTGCTGATAATGTGCGCGCTACAATTACCAACGCTGCTGTATTGCTTTTCCGCTATTTCGCTGTTTTCACGGGCAAACGAGTTAACTCATAAATTCAACCGCTTCTAATCTAAGCAGGGGAATGACAACAACAAAAGACAATCGTTTTTCTTTTCACTTTAACGAACAGAATTAAAAAGAATTATAATAAATATTTTCTTGATACTAAAATTTTCACTTTTTTCACACCATATGAGAATACAAATTTGCACTTTGTAGGAATTTTATGAAGCTACACGCGAATAATTCAAGCAACGCAATAACAATTCGCACGCAGTCAGTGGTAGCCGAGAAAGTCCCGCAACCTGAATTCGCACATACATATACTCGAATCGTTCGCGTTTAGTTGGAGGTGAAAAGAATGTGCACTCCCGACTACGTACTTTTGCAGCAACAACTCCAACAACAAAATACAGTAAATTAGGTTTTCCTTAAAAAACAAACGGAAACTTACGACGTTTTAAAATATTTCTTTAACTGAAAGAAAGTTTGCATCCACGTTTTAGCGAGCACGAATAAATTGGAGCGAACGGAACGAAGGCGAAAAGCAAACAAATTAAAGCTAAAGCGTCAATTGCAATAAATGTCGTGAGGCGCTTTAGGCCCCCAATTAGCTTGCTCTACAAAAGCAGCGCAGTCAGCGTCTGCCACCAGAGAAAAAGATGAACGCTCTCTGCTGCCACCTGATCAGAACAGTGTTGCCACCTTACAGCAAATTTACTACGCTAGTTTAAGTGTACCACCCTACTGCGACAATTTTCCGGCTACGGCAATTTAACTGTTATACTTGAATGTACTTTTAACAGTTATTTAGTGTAGAATGGAGAGCATGTTTACTTTTTGACTTAAAAGATATAGTTATAAGCGATATAATTAAATAAAATAATAAAACAGAAAATTCATATTCCAAATGTATTTCCTGCTAAATCTGCTAAAACTATATGTTAACTTTGAAAATTTTACCCCATAGCAGCGCACCTGCTGAAAGAAAATGTTCAACGATGAATTTAATAAAAATCAATTATTGAAAGAGTGTTCATGTGAGCAATTTAATGTTCGCAAAAATTTTGTAATTTGCACCCAATAATACCAAAATTTATAATCCAAACTTTAAACTATACACATTCTAAAGTAATTTAAATTAAAATATTAAAAAATGTTTTCCAAAACCGCATCTTATTGCTCCAAAAGTAACACCTGCTGAGTATGTGAAGTTTTTTGATACCGAATCGATGTTTGTCTGTTGTTTGTGTTTGTAAGAGGGAAATAAAAAAAGTGTTGTGCTATGTGAAGGTTATTTTATTCTGTTTGCTGTTTTGCCTGTTACAAACATTTACATTTTTTGCTTAATTTTCCCTTCGAAAATTTCAATCAGCTGCAATTTTGTATCAAATCTGGTGGGCTTGGATTCTTGGGGTGTGGGAGCACTGGATCAAATGCCACGATACAGAATACAAAAGGGAAATAAAACAGGGTTGCAATGAAGTTTGCGTTATAAAACATATTGTCGAAAGTGAGGAATGTTATGTATATATTTACAATATGATTACCAATAGCGTCAAAAATATAGGTATATTAAATTTTCATAGCTAGCAGGGGACTCTGAATTATAAACTATTAGAAGAAATAAGTTTATTTATTAAAAATATTTATTTGCTAAATTATCATATGTACACATGCAGCACTGCATATGTATGACAAACGGCACAAAAGAAAATAAAATACATACCGCCAGAGAGGCGCCTGTTGCCGTGTACATGACTGCGAGCACTAGCTATACATATGGGTAATACATTTGTTAGAATGAGTACACACGCGCTGTACAAAACTTCAAGTTCACCGAATTTTCTAGTTACACCAAAAACTATGCAATGTTATTTCTCTTAATGCTTTATCCAACAATACTGCAGCTTTGTTGGTGTACAAAAAACTTAAGTTTATTACTTTGCTGGTCGCTCACTGCCTAACTTTTAAATGTAGACATAAACATTTATTTTTGCATCTTCCTTTATGTGTATACAGTTTTCTTTATTAACTAAACTAATCGTTAATACACACAACAAAATCAACTACTTCTGCATATGCGGAAGTATACACCACTACTGTCAAATTACCATACCATTGCGGAAGTATCAAAATTTCTCACACAAACAGAATGTCAATATGGTGTATGTTCAGTGTGTGACGATAAATGAAACTATCGAGCATATACTGGAACTCGTTTCCGCATGAAATTATTACCGAAAACGTGCTGACATTTTTGAATTTTACTGTTCCGTTTTCGAACACTAAATGCCAGCGATTGATACGTACCAAAAATCGCTATTGTTATTTTTTGCACCCATTTTGAAATCGCATAGCAGCGGTTACGCAAAATTACTCAAAAATCGTGAAATTGAGATTTGTTTTCGGTAGACTCACCATTGATTACTTCTTCGGAAAATGCGCCCATATTATTATTATTAAAAAATCGGCATTTATTGCGAAAAACTTAAAAAAAAAAATTTAAACCGACCTTTATGCACTCCAAATATTCTTTCAACGTTGTTATACCTTCTGCTCAAATATGAACGAGACGTTATCAAAAAAACGGTCCGCGGATGAAATATGGCAAAAATAATTTTTTTGTTTTTTGGTAGGACTGTTATAAGCTTACATGGCAAATTTCAGCGTGATATATCACATAGTTTGTTTTCTGTGCTCCTGTAAACAAGTCAAGCTCGAGTGTGTTCGAATACACTCATCCAGAAGATATAAAAAAGTTGGTAAGGCGTACCAATTATGAAAGTTCCCTGAACAAATGGAACCAGTACCAACATCACTACAAATCCTTCAATCTCTCGAGATCGAAAAACCAATACCCGTCAAATTCTTCATGCCGGAATATTAAGACCGTTGTTCGTCTGAGAATAGGCCATACAATTTCAACCCACTCGTATTTGCTAAATGGTTTGCCGAAACCCCCGTGCCCGTTTTGTGGATTTAGCGAATTCACCGTATCGCACTTCATGGATATATGTTCAGGAATCCAAAATATTAGATCATCGGTGTTTAGAAATATCAAACCATCTGAACTTCTGAAGCAGACAACGGACTATAATATTAGTATCATAAGCCAATTCGTTTCTTGCTGTAAATTAAAAATCATTCGGTAATATTAACTTCATAGGCTTCTAAGTTATCTGGTGTGTATAGTAGTGGTTAACTCCACATACCTTCTATTGGAATATCTTCATCTTCTCCAGTGTAGATATAATATATTTTTATCTCGAATCTAGCGTATAATAAACCTAGTATAATATAATTATTTCATAATATATTTTATCTCGAATCTAGCGTATAATAAACCTAGTATAATATAATTATTTCATTTTCTCGTCTTGATTTATAGTATTAACCATTTAAAACAATAGCCGAAGGCCTTAGCAAATGTGTGTGTTTTTTTAAATAAATTTGTTATGGTTATGTACAATTTAATTTATGAGTTTTTTGTTAAGGGAACGACTTTTTTGCTATATTTCAGGTTATGTAACAAGATAAGGCACTCTTTTTGTAAAAATTTCGTTGTGGTTTCTTCAGTATTTTCTGGTATTTTGTTGCCTATTTTTACTATGAATACACCTCTCTCCCTAAGTCCCAATAAGGATTGAGGACCTAAAGAAACGATTACACCTCTATGGTATTAATTCGCAATAAGAGTTGAGAGAAGAAGATTTAATATTCTTGCATAACCTTAAAAGGAGCAAAAAATTAAATTTTCACTTTCTAAATATCAAATTTTGTAAGAATCAACAATTGTTTCATTAACTCTACAATCTTTGCAGAGTGAACCTTTTTTAACTTACAGTTTCGCTAGCTATAAGTTAAGGTAGGTAGGTGCAATGGTTGAAGTGCCAGTCTGGCGCTCTTCAACTAGCACTAAAGCGCCGTTTTGATACCATTTTGAGACCTCCAACAGGAAGATATCTACAGCCAGCCAGAGCTGTTGATATAATGGAGAATATTGATGGGATTTAGGTTAGTGCACTGCCCCACTCTGCCGAAGAAAGGAGCACCCAGTAATCTTAATCGTCTAGCTGCCAAATCGGGACATTTACAGAGAAAGTGATCAAAAGTTTCCTTCTCTGAAAGGTCCCCACAGCTTCTGCAATGGGGGTGTAATGGTAACCCTAGCTTTTCCGCTTGAGTGCCGATCGCCCAGTGACCGGTAAACACAGCTACGAGTTTGGAAATTGAATAGCGAGGAGTCCAAAGAACTTTCTGAGTCCTTCGAATATCGTATTGGGGTCAAAGGGTTTTTGAAATAGCACATGAAGAAATGGAGCTCCATCTTTCCTGCGCTTTCCTGAGAAATAATTTGTGCAGTTTCCCTTTAACAACTGTCAGGAAGATGTCGATGACTGATTGTTTCTATTATTCTTGGAAGTTTCTGTTATCTGGCAATCAGCTGTTTCGAATTCAATTTCGAACATTATTGAAATGCGGTGAAATTTATCACCCCTTCGATTAATTCATGCGATTTACAATTTCAGCATTGCGACTGTGGCATCAGCTTCTTAGGTGGCACGCGGTCAACGGTCATGAAAACATTCTTTTCACAGTTGAAGAAATTTTTAATAAGCTAAACGACAAAATCTATGCTAACATTTCAAAAGACTTTAAAACTATTATTCCATGGCCATTGTCAGCGTGGCCACCATCCAGCCAGTAAAGTAAATTAAAAATTAAATTATTTATTAACGGAAACAACTCTGCTCGTAACCCTAAATGTAATTTTGTATGCTTCCACCTTTTGTAATATCGTTTGACTTTTTTGTTTTCTAGTTATTTATTTATGTTTTTGTGAAAAAATTAAGCATTTGAAAAAAAGATGACGATAAGCAAACGTCAGCCGTTGCTATATTATTTGCTACTCATAATGCTACTGCAGTGGTCCACCAGCAAAGTCGATGGCGCGGTACTCTTTAACAACGACAACTACGCCGACGCTTTTTATCAAGACGCGAATTATTACGACTCGTTTGCGAATCCAGAGAATAATGTGGGCAGCTCAGATGCCGAGCCAGCATTCATGCAACAGGGCCGAATGGACAATGCGCAAGTTGAAGAAGGCCAAGATGAGCCAGTTCAACAACTAGATGATCTACAGACCGGTGCAGAGTGGGAGCAAGATGCGGGCGAACGGGATAGATTATCTCAGATGGAGAAAGCAGATCAGCTTGGTATGACGGACGATGAAGCAACGCATCCGAAACGTGAGATAAGCGACAACCACTACTCACAACGCTATGGCCAGGAACAGCGGTCGGCCTACGTGTGTCACGGACAAACGCCCGAACAGCAAGCACGTTTGGATGCGGCGGTGAAGGACACCAAGGATACGATTGAGCATGTGACGTTGTTGATAAAGCGCATGCGCGAACATGCAGTGGCGATTGTAAAAGAGATAAACGAACTGGAGGGAGATTTTTTGGGTGCTTGCCAGGACGAACGATCCAAGGCTGCTAATCCGACTAATCCAACCAATCCAACTAATCCAAAAAGGCCGCCGCAGAGTAAGGCTAATTGTAAAGAGTTATTTGGCCATCGCGGCGATAATTCGTCTGGCGTGGGCTATATTGATGTTACTGGCGGTTTTAAGCGCATTGACAGTGATGGTGACAACAACAACAATCAAAATAAACTAATCTATGTGAGCACCAACAATCGCAATGATAATGACAATGAAAACACCAACAATCCGGCGCCGTCAAATGGACAACGCGGCGATTACAGCAACAGCGGCAACAATCAAAACGTCAATACGAACACAAAGTCAAATTCAACAGGTGCGTCCAGTAAAGCACGCATACTTATCAACGAATTCGGTATGCCAATAAAAAGCGACGCATCTGATTTGCCACCCAGCGAATTCCTAGAACAAGCGCAGTTTGCCGTGCACGCATGGAAGAACCAAATCGAGGAGTGCAAGCGGTTGCTCGATGAACAGATTTCTCGTGCAGCGCAGCACCAGTCAACCGATAACGTCGATGGCCCCGTAACGAACGTTCAACATATCATAAAAATCATTAAAGCACCGGAAGAGGCAGAGGATGCGCGCGAAGATGATGTCGCACCGTCGGCGGATGCTGCGACAACAGCTGTGCGTAGCACTAAAGAAAAAAGCAATACCGTTAATAATAATAACAATAACTACTTCAACGATGACAATCCTGCTGCGTTGAAAGCAAGAAGTGACATGGCGACTGCGATCAAAAATGACGACAAAGCCGACAATAAGCTCGCGATTTCTGATGATAGCTCGAAGGCTGAAGTGAATAGCGATAACAAAAACGATGCCGATGGCGATGTTAACGACAGCACGAATAATAAACGCAACGAGGATGCGAAAAAGTGTCGCAGGGATGACGACAAGAAGCACAGAGCTGTGCCACCGCTCCTGAGTGTGCTGCAGGGCATGGGATTTTAGTTAATAATTGATGTTTTATATTTGATACTGTAAAAATATTTTATAGATTTCAGTTTTTATTTTAGATTTAGCGCGACTAATGTGTTTATTTTCGATGCTTATACATTATTTAAAATCACGTTATATTTCTAGTAAAATTATTAAAATTTATACAGCGTAGCCCATCTATATACATATATTATATATATATGGTATATACGAGTATAATTGGCGCTTGCACCCTCTTTGGGTGTTTGGCCGAGCTCCTTCTCCTATTTGTGGCGTGCGTCTTGATGTTGTTCCACAAATGGAGGGACCTATAGTTTCAAGACGACTCCGAATGACAGATATTTTTATGCGGAACTTTTTCATGGAAAAAATACACTCCCAAATTTGTCATTGCCTGCCCATGGGCGGCCGCTACTAGAAAAAACTTTTTCTTCATTTTTGGTGTTTCGCGGAAATTTGAACCAACGTTCTCCAGGTTGTAGTCACGCTTCAACTCATTCGTCTACGGTGGCCGCTCGACCCATCTAGCGTTTGGAATTTAAAGTAACGGCTTTTTCTACTTTAACAGCTGAAATAATATCCGTGCCGGGTTAGAATTTTAGTAGATATTTAGAAAGTGGATCGCTTTTTGGTTGAACCAAGTCGGGAAATATTAAAAATATTTCAATATAAATCCGAAACGGTGTTGCCAATTGACCGCATATAAGCTGTAATTTGATTCCATTAGTTGACGTTACGCTAACCATCCAGAGACATTCCAAAAGTTGAAATAGGAAATCGAAAGAGACATTGGTGAGATAAGTGCCGGAAAATAAAGCAAGCCGCGGAAGCCATTTGAATGAAATTGTGTTCCATATTGAATGGCAGGCTTCATTTATTGCCTTCAAATGAAATTAAATTCCACGCGCTAGATAGACCACCCTACATATGTAGGTATGTATTTTGAACTGAGTAGAAGTAACACCAACGCTCCCACGTCAGACATGCTATGGCACTCGCGGACACGTACGACAGTTCAATAGCATTCTACAAAGAGGAAACTACGACAGATTCATGCAATGTTAAGAAAACTAACAAAGTGGTTAATTTATTATCCAAAGGACTGGCTCCTGGTAATGCCTAGATATGCTATAAGTCGAAGCTTAATCTTTTACAGTATTCTTGCGTAATTTTGCCAAAATCACGCTGCTGTTACGAGACCGCTGAAGCTCTTTATATGCGAGGGTGGTAGTTGGACTCCGATGACGATATTCGAGGAGCGGAAGCTAAAAAGGTGACGACTGGCTCAAGATGAATGACGTTTACGACCCTTCTGGATACTGAATGTGAAATGTGGTTCTGGATTTCGTCAACCAAATCATTTAGACGGCTCCTGATTTTCTCAGGAGGTGGCTCAGTCGCCAGCAAATGCCTCTTCAGCAGAAACTGCTAGCGGAGCATAATATTTTGAACAATGACTGGGACCAGAATGCTTCATGATGCATGTGTTGAATTGGGGAATATCAGCAGATATCTAGTAACCGTTCTGACTGCAGTATTTTGGCAGCTCTGAAGTTTGATCCACTGGGTATCACTAGTTCCAGGTACTGCATAGCTTAGAACCGGCCGGCTGCTAGTATTAAATGTCGCCAGCAACATTTGTTCGCCTTTGCCCTAAGTACAACCTACTAAGTACCCAGATTAGCCTTTTGTCAAAGAACACGGATGCAATCGAAAGTGAAACCAGGCATTCCCTGACCAGTTTGCACTTCAATTGAGCCCAAGGCCCTAATTGTCGCTTGGCTACCGTAATAAATATTTGCTTTCTGGCTTTATTAAGCAAGTGAGTAGCCGATCAGCTGCTTCTTTGATTGCGGCTACCTGTGCTTGAAACACACTGCAGTGAGCTGGTAACCTGAATTAGAGTCTGATGGGGAGCTCTTCGCAGAATAACATCCGCTAACCCTTCCGTTCAACTTCGAGCCATCCGTAAACAGGTTCACCAAGCCCTGTCCACAAGTGTTGCTACCAGCTCACTCCCCCTTGTGGGAATATGGATAGAGTGGAGAGAGTTCCGCTTGGACTAAGCGAGGGTATATACTGATCCGTTGTCAGGGCGATGAGTATGAACTGCCAGGGCAATTAAAGTATGAACTGCCATTGAAGTATGTGCCATTGGAAGCTACAACTTTACTCCATCTTTCAGGCAGCCTACGGATTCCTCTGACGAAAAATTTGAGTTCTTTTGACTTGATCCATTCGTTGAGCCAGTTTGCGATGCTCTCGTAAGAAGTGAACCGCTGCCCAATAAGGGCTGACTGCATTAATCGGAAAAGATGGTAGTCCAAAGGTGCAATGTTTGGGGAATACGGCGGGTGAGACGAGATTTCCCAATTCAGTCCCTCTAAATATTTCTAGACCGATTTAGCAACGTGTGGCCTGGCGTTGTCATGCAGCAAAATCAGTTTGTCATGCCCGCCGTCACATTCCGGCCGCTCGGTACAAACGTATTAGCTCTAGTCGATAACGATCGCCAGTGAGGGTTTCAGATGGTTTAAGGAGTTCATAATAGATACATTTTTCATCGCCAGTTACGAAAACCTTTTCTTTTCTGCCGTTCAAGAAACTTCTCACAAGTCAACAAACGTCTCTCGCCTTCAATTGATATGGCACCCAATTTTCTGATTTCTGTAACATTTCCATCGCGTGAAAGGGTTTACCGTTGGTTGATCTGTCAACATCCAACTCTTTAGACATATCATCAATGAAATACTGTCGCAAGAGGCAAAAATGTATCTCGGCGTAATGATTTATGCACGGCTCTGCTTTAAGTAACACTTAGTAACTGTGGGTTCCAAAGCAGTGGCAGTCAACGGTGCTTTTACAAGAATTCTTCCAAACACAGGCGGACTGCAAGGCGCCAGAAGACACTTCCTGGCAAGTACGGTAGATTTAGTCATTTTATATGTTTCTCCTATATGGGCAAGGGGCTAAGCCATCGAATGTTAGACCGTAGCTCAAGTGCACCGACGAAATGCTCTAAAGAGTCGCGTGCGCTTACAAGACCATTTCAGACGACGCGGTTCGCGTCATCGCTGGAAAGCTCCCAATAGCTATACTTGTGCAGGAAATGGGACAACTTTATGACAGACATGGAGAAAAGACGACAAAGCAGATGGGACTCGTTTGTTAATGGACGTTGGACCTATACTTATCCCCAAAATTAGCAAATGGGTGACCAGAAGACACAAAGACATATACCACTATTCAACCCAAATATTGAGCGGTCACGGATGTTTCTTGGAGTACCTCCATCGCTTGCACATGGAGGACACTCCGTTCTGTCCAAGCTGCAACAATGCAATAGAAAGCGTGGAGCACGTGCTCTCTTCTGTAATCGTTTCAACGAAGAACGCCGAACGCTTGAGTTAGTCTTGAGTGAACAGCTGAGCCCAGGCAGCTTAATCAATAACATCTGTGCATCAAATGACTGTTGGAACGCAGTTAAAAGATTTGCAAAGAGGATAATGTTGCACCTGCAAAACGCAAAACGCAGAGAAAAACAAATTAGCCCTCGATAGGAGGTGGATTGTCTACGAACTGACGACAAATCACAGACGCTCGAGTGATGTGGTCTCGACGGCATAAGACACAACATCTTCCAATCTTGGGAGCATGCCACACATTGCACTGATATGACGGCATAGAGATATTACAAAGTATTTTCGTGAAGGTAGTCTCCCCAGAAGAGGAGGAGGGATGGTTTTAGTGGATACACTATTCGACGCAGTTGACGACGGTTGCTGTAAGTGCGAAGACATTTTGAATCCTACCTCACCCACCGAAAAAAAGTCATATCATCAAGGGTTCGACATGCGTCTTCATCCAATAATTGTTGTAGTTGAGTATCTCACGTCGAAATTGCCATTGGAAGATTGCATCTGGGAATGGATTGCAGGCAGCAGAGCAATGGCTTTGGTTGTGCGGAGGGCTGATATTAAAAAAATTTGCATTTGCAACAGCAATTGAATTTGATATATCCACAGAAGAATTTAAAGCATCATAACACTAGTTGGGCAACTTCCTTAAACGATATGAACTGTCTCTAAGGAGATCAACAACATTGTTTAAGCCGGAAGACAATGAAGTTGTTAAACGTGCACTTGCGTATAAGCTTTTTGTTGATTGCAACTTTTTTTCGAAATACCAACTCTCCAACATGATTGCTATGGATGAGACCGCGGTATTCTTAGACCAAAGAGCTCAAACGATAGTTCACCACAAGGCTTACTCGTCAATTTACGTTCCTTCAACCGGTTACGATAGTGCACGTGTTACCTGTATTTTGGCGATTCGACTAGATGGCAAGAAAGTATCGCCATTTTTAATCACTAAAGGTAAAAAGGACCAGATTCAAGGTGTTTCAGGAATTTATGTCATTGAAAGTGAGAAAGCCTGGTGCCCTCAAGCAATTATAAGAAAGTGGGTTGATTTTATGCTGCCACTACACTGTTGAGGGAATAGAATAGAGGTTTAGTAGTTTGGGATTCAGCCAGTACTCACCGCGCTAAAGGCATGAAAAACTTTCTTGCTGAGAGGAGCATTGATCAAATAATGATTCCGGCAGGAATGACTCCTCCAGACACTTTTTTGTTTTTTTTAAGGTGAGTGAGGTAGGGTTCAAAATGCCTTCGCACTTACAGCGACCGTCGTCTACTGCGTCGTGTGGTGTGGCCACTAAAATGATCCCTCCTCTCCTTCTGGAGAGACAGCCTTCCCGGAACTGCTTTATATATTACTTCGGGAGGGCCCAGAACGGCATCTATAAAGGACCAATTCTATTCACGCACGTCTGGGTCCTCCATATTTGTAGCCCGCTTTCATGCATAGGTCCGCCTTCTTGTGTCTCTATGTGTGCGGCTTCACTTTGTTACACTGTGTCGAGGTCAATCTTTTTTTTCGTAGTACTTTCTCGATGTATTTCTTTACCGCGTTCCAGCTGTCCCCACGTTCGAGCATTTTGCTGATTATGTTGCTCGGTGCGATGTCGCCAATCTCCTCCAGATACTTGACATTGCAATAAACAAGCTGTTCAAGGATCATTTGCGGATGGAAATCAATGAATATGATGAAAACAGAATGGTGAGAATTAATCGAGGTAATTTCGTAAAAAATTCATGAGACAAAATAACTGATAGTTATGTTTCCAATGCACTACAAACAGGCGACTAAGACAAGAAGTATTCATTGAACGATAGCTATATCGCTAGACATGAGAGATTCGGACCAATGATTCCACAGGAAATGGATTTGGAAGAAAATCAGAATATGTATAATTCAGAATTTTATTTATGACGATGTTCCAGAAGAAGATGGCATTACTGTAATTGAATAAATTTATAATAAATTTCTGTATTCTGTGTAAAATAAATATTAAATGAAAATATATAAATATATACTTTTATTTTTGCCATCGCCCCAGCGCGTATTTTGGACCAAAAAAGAAAGTAAGACAATGTCTTATACCCGAAAAAAGGCGGTAGTTTGATATTTTTCTGCTTGCTCGGGCTGCGGATGCGGAGGCTCTAGCAGCTACCAATTCGGTTGAGAATTACAGATATTTATGATAAGCAAATGAACTGGATAATCCAGATGCACACCATCAAACAATCGTTCTTAAAATACTAACCATTGAACGTCAAACTATTCAAAACGGATGCTATTTTGAGTAAACACCTTATTTGGCCTGAGAAATATAGATAGAAAAAACTACTTCATAGTTTTACATCTTTTGTGAGGAACTAATTGTCTTGGTACCTAATACTTTTACTTTTCTATTGCCTAGGAATGCATGTTTATGTTCACTTAAATATGCGCTTAAAATTAACAATGCTCTCAGGTTTATAACCACAGAAAGCGAAATAGGCCAGCTCCTTTGAAATGGCTTCCATTCATTGCACATGTCCTCCAAAGTTTTGCTCACATAAGTAGCTAAATAACTATGTGCATATGGGCACATGTCTATGCATGTGTAAGTACTATATGTGTATGTATGTAACACCACTGGGAAGCAGCCCATTACTGACACGCCACGTGGTAATTAAGCTTTAAAATTAACACTTTCAATGCCTGCTCACATACATATACGAATGGATGTATTTATGTGTGTGTGCGTACTAGAATATTCATATGCTTTTAGAAGTGCATAGTTCCTTAATGATGCGTATGCATTTTGTTGTTGTATCTGGAAAATTTCTCAAATGACATGTGTCGGAAATGCCCTCAATACGGTAGGCTGATGCAAGTCAAGAGCACAAACAAAGCATTGGGGAAGTGCGCTGGACGGAAAGAAGAACCTTAGTGCGCATGGGCATGCAGTGCTGCCGGATCGAGTGGTTTTTATGTAAAAAATGGATAAGTAACGGTGAACATATCAAATTGACTACTATTGATATAAATTATATTAATTTAGTTATTAACAGCCGCATTCCGTATGACAAAGTAAGAATTCGTTTCGGCTGAAATGATTCTCGCTTCATAAACACCAAGCACGCTTGAGAGAATATAGAAGGTTGTCAAGATAGTTGAAGTGGTTGAGTATTAGATTAAATTTGTGAGGGGTTGGACAAGTCCAAGCACTCAGTCGGATAGAATTTAGTAGAAAAAATAGAAATAGGAAAGATAAAACGTGGGTGGCAAGACGGAAAAATTAGTTGAGGTCACTCTTCCACAAATCTCTTGGATTCATTGATGAATCTTAAGAGATGTGGAAGAGGAAGAGTATGAACTTTATCCATACTCAGTATATCGCAACCCAATATTCTAAGTCTGCTTCTGGAAAACGCCGGACAGCTACAGAAAAAATGCTCTGTAGTGTCGTCACCAGCAAGACAGGATAGGCATATCGGGCTGTCGACGACACCCATGGCAGCCGTATGCTGACCACAGGCGTTGTGCCCTGTGAATACACCCTCCAGTACTCTCAGGTGCTTTCTGCTGAGTTTTGGGAGAAAGGTCGCTATTTTCCTGTTTGGTTCTTTCACAAAGCACTTGGCTACTCTGCGCGAGTTCAACCCAGACCAACGTCCTCTATGGGTAGACCTCATGAAGTCGTCAATCCATGCAGAATTGACACCTAGAAAGGGTTCAGGGCCTAGTGCCATACTTGCAGAGCCTTCATTAGGCAGTTTATCAGGTAACCCCAATGGCCAATCACCCATATAAGCCAAATTTTGTTGTGTTTTGTAACACTGTTCAGTTTTGTCTTACATTCACCGACTAATTTCGCAGAGCAGCATGGGTTAGTAAGGGCTTTCAGTGCAGCTTGATTGTCACTAAAAATTCCAATACTGCTACCCCGCCACTTTTTCTCAATTATCTAGTATGTCACCTTGAAGACGGCATAGAATTCCGTAAAAAATACACTGGCCATCTGTCCTTTGGAATAGGAGTACTTAGTGTCTTCGTCTAAGTACCATCCAGATCCGCTACCATCACTGGTTTCGGAACCGTCGGTGTAGAAAGTGTACTGATATCCCATTAATTGGTTATCTGGGATCAAAACATCCTACTTCTTACCGAAGCTAACGAAAGGCACCCGATTGTCTACTGGCATCGAAAACAGTGTGCACCGCTCCGACAACTGGTGGTATATCTGACAGACCCCGTTTAACTTGAGTCTGTACGCCGCCTTCATCGCATACGATTCCAAATTCGAGTTCTTTTGACTTGATCCATTCATTGAGCCAGTTTACGATGCTCTTGTAAGAGGTGAACAGCTCTCCAATAAGGGCTGACTGCATTGATTGGAACAGATGGTAATCCGAAGGTGCAATGTCTGGGGAAGACACTGTAAAACTAGTTTGGATGAAATGGAGTTGGAGTCTAAGGCCTTAATAGCTGCTTGAATGTAGAAAAGATAGCTAGCTTAGTGATTTGTATGCTTCCCTGATTGCTAATAGTTCTGCCTGGAACACGCTGGTATAGTGAGGAAGTCGAATTGATTTGGATACAGGGTTTGATTGAAAAGTAATGAGCCTTATTTTTTTTAAGCAGTTTTATTAAACCTTTTGGCTTATACAATTAATATTCTTCAAAATAGAACCATTGAGCGTCAATACACCGCTGGTAGCGGTCCTTCCACTGCAGGAAAAATTTTTTAAACTCACCCGCCGGAATCGCGTTCAATTCGGCTGTCACAGTTTTTTGGATCGCCTCGATGGAACAAGAAGTACAGAGGGGACAGGTCTGGGCTGTAAGGAGGGTGGGGAAGCACCGGAGCCCCCATCTTGGTCAATGCAGAGGTGCAGAGGAAGGCGGTGTGCGCCGGCGCATTGTCGTGATGAAGGGCCCAATTGTTGACGAGGTCGGGCCGAACCCGGGCGACGCGGTTTTTCAGCGGAAAGAGCACTTCTTTGTAAAATGCCGCGTTAACAATGCTTCCTGGAGGTACAAACTCCTTGTGGACGATGCCTCGAGAGTCGAAAAGATGATCAGCATGGTTTTGACCTTGAACGACTTGTGCCACCGTTTTACCTGGGCACTGGACAGAGATTGGTCCCCGTAAGCCTCCTTGGGTAGCCCAATGGTTTCGGTACTCGTTTTGTTTAGCTTTACGCAAAATTTGATCGAGTAACGTTGCTGCAACGATCACTGCATTTTCGCCACTGCAAAATCCTAACACACTTTTAAAACAGCTTTCACGCGCGGAGCGAAGGGGAAGGTCCAACGATCATTTTCCCCCACCCATTCGGTTGATCGCTTGCCAGCCGCTCCGCGCGGGAAGGCTCATTACTTTTCAATCAAACCCTGTAAGTTCCGAATAGAGGTCAGCTCAAAACCCACAGTTCTTATTAGAAACGTCAGTGTAGATTTCAACATCGTCTCCACCCATCACTTTCCCTTTACTCCGTTGGGCTCTCGGTGGAAAATGTAAAACCGTGACATAAATGAAATGAAAATGCGTACTAGAATGCAAGAAGAAGACGAAATTGAACAAACGATACAAGAATAAATTGCACAAGTGTGACGTCACACATACAGCTGCTTTGTCAAATTCATCTAGAGCGGAATAGCGGCACGACATGAGCGCCACTTTTGTATTCTATTTATCGAAGAAGGTTGCGCAGATTAAGCAACCGGCACTCGGCTTTCAGTGAATTTGAAAAAATCAGCTGTTGAGTAGAGATTTGTTTAAATTCTTAATTTGTTGTTGTTAAAACCTTCGGTTGGGCACCCGCCACTGGTCTCTGTTCGCCCGGTTTGAGGATCCTTTTTAAAAGGTTATACCCATAAATCGATAGAAAATTAAGTTTTAGAAAGGTACTTGGAAGCTGAAGTCGTTAGCTATACTAGAAATATGTTAAATTCACGACCAAAATCGAAAAAGTCTGGCCAGACCCGGTTGCCCAACGGAGGGTTAACGAAAGTTATTCTTTCATGGGTAGCCATTTAACTTAACCTAACTTGTTCGAGAGGGGCGATGAGGATTGTTGAGTGACACCCTCCTCGGATAATATTTTAAATAAATAAAATGCATAGAGGATGGTTCCATATGTAGAAGTCCACGTAAGTGGGGAAAGTTACTGATCGTCATTCCCTTGGGAGTGGCCAGGACGATTCTTCTGCATATGGTTCAAGCAGCTCACAACTCTCAGGATTAGCCCAAGTATCCTCTGGGTAGCTTCTGAACCACCCGTTCGGGAGCGGGCTAAAGTGAGAAGGCAAAACATTCCAGGATAGCTGGTTGTGCGCTGGGTTTGGGACCCGCCACTCCTCGGATAATATTTTAAATAAATAATTGCATAGAAAAGTCTAGAAAGTTTGCATTTTTTACCATTATCAAACTATGGTACCAGCTTAAAAAAATAAAACACTCCCTAAAAAATGTCGTAGACTACTTTTTTTTTTTGCCGGGACAGACTACCAAGTACAGCGCTCAGACACAATTTGGTCCATTGTACTGCACTCGGATTCCCTTTTTAATTTTCTTGGAATGTACTCGACCTCCGTAGAAGTCTGAGTAGATCTTGTGGTGCCAAAGAGCTTAGGTGGTCGCTTCTTAGCACATCAATGCCAAAGATCTCAAGCCTAATTCGAGCGAAGGCCGGACAGACGCACAGAAAGTGGTCCGCCGTTTCATCCTCCTCTCCACATCCTGGGCAGAGTGCACTGTCTGTGATGCCTACCTTTTCCATGTGATTTGCCCATAGAAAGTGGCCCGTCATCAGTCCAACCAGCCTCCTACAGTCCCCTCTGCATAGTGACAGGAGGAACTGCTGACTGGACTGCAGCTGGTGTGATTATTCCCTTCCGCATGCCATTCCAGGTCGTTCCGGTAGCGTATACTCGACTGCCCTTAAAGCCCGTTAACAGCATCTGGCAACACCCGCACTGGAATTTTAGCCCAACCATTATCCTGCCACCAAAAATATTCTCAACTTGACTTTTGTAACCACAAATAATTTCACAATTTCATTTGAAGCGTCGAATTGAACGGTCGACTTGGAAAAATCACCAAGCAAAGGAGCGCAACACCGAGCAGCAGTTCCCCTTCAACCACCGGACGCCACTCTCTGGCGGACGAGTTACAAACATTCGCGAACAGAGACATAAAAACAATTGGAACACTGTCTTGGGGTGTCATTACAAATTTAACGTTGGAAAAGTCGATGTCACAGCGAAAACGCCAAACCTAAAAATATCACTGACAGAGAAAAAATCCAACTGCATGCAGACTGTGAAGGATAGTAGTGAATTAATAAAAACTATTTGGTGTTTTTAAGTTTTGTGCAAAATTTTGTTACTCCTGAATTTCGGTTCGATTAAAAATTGTTTCGTGCAAAACAAGAAAAAAAAACAAAAAAAATAGTGAAGTGTGAATTTTTTTTCAAGCTGGAACTTGCATAATTATTTCAATTTGAGTTTTCTTGCATTCTCTTCATAATTTCTAACTAAATGTCTTAGAAAAAAAAATCTTTAACTCCTCCAATCGCAAGAGGCGTTAATTTTCTTAAATGTTGAAACGCAAACGTTATAAAAAACATAAAAACTGTTAAATAGTGAAAATCAAAATTACACAAAAGCTACGCAGTAAAATAAAGGAAATTCAAGCAAAAGTGAATGCTCCAGCAACTTGTCGGTGGAAACTTTTGCCATGAACCTCATACCAAATATGTGCGATAAAATGTTTATATTGATTTTATTTTATTATAACGGTTCTTATAATTGGAATAAAAAGGTCTAAATAAACAAAGGAAAAGTGTAGAAAATTTAGTAAAAACGCAGATAAGCCGCAGAGGAAGGACACAAGAGTAGCAGGTTGGTAAATTTTTGTATAATTTTGTTTTTTTTTGGAAATGCGCAGAAAAATGGGCGAAAGTGTAGTTTTCTATACTATTTTATTTCTTTTATTTCTCCAAAATTGGTTGGGGGAAACCATTTGCACTTATTAGCGTGTGTGTGTGGTGACCCTTGTTTCTTTGTTTCGGATTTATTGATTTTTGGCAGACGTATTTTATTTTGTCAGACATACATTACAACAAACCCGCACTCACACATCACACATATGCGTGTATGTATGGGTTTGTAGAGCGCATATATGCACAACAAAGGAGCCACTTGTTCTATTTGGGGATGTGGTAGGCGAGTCACACTGGCTGTTTTGAAATGGAGTCGGTGACAAAGAGAAATGATTTTGCGAAAAATAATGAAAAAATTTTAACTTTTTTTGTGAAATGGAATCGGTGACGAAGAGAAATTATTTTATGAAAATAATGAACAAATTTTACTTTACTAAAAACCACTTGACTAATTTTTTCATGCGTAAAAGCTCTCAAATTAATGTTGAAAAAAAAATTGCTGCATAGCTATAATTTTTTACTCAATAGTAATATTGGCATGTGTCTGCAGCGACAGTCAAGCTGCGCTCATGGCCTTAGACAGCCCCCCAACCACTTCAAAGGTAGTCGAGTCCTGTAAATCCAGGCTGAACTATGTCGGTAGGCATAATAGCCTGATGCTAGCATGGGTCCCCAGTACAGTACAATGGACTTAATTGTGTCTGAGTGCTGTAATTGCTAGTCTGTCCCACTCGGCAGGCAATGGCAAACCTCAGAGTGTATTTCTTCCATGAAAAAGCCCCTCATATGAAATACCTACCGTTCGGAGTCGGCTTAAAACTGTAGGTCGCTCGATTTTTGAAACAACATCAAGGAGGAGCTCGGCCAAATAGCCAAAATGGATATACAGTCTGTGTCAGAAAAAACGAACCGCGATTATTCACGAAGTATAAAAGACAAAAGTACAAAACTACGAGTCGCAATTACTCAATAAGCTGTGTAGTCTTCATGGTTGTCGAGTATAGCCTGTCATCTTCATGCTTTGAACCAGCTTTTCTGCGTAGCTCGTCGACAAACAGGACTAGATTTTACGAACTTGACGCACAAGTTGCGTTAAATCATGGACTGGCCTTCCGGCAAGATGCGTTTTCATAATTCCCCACACATTTTCAATGGGGTTGGCGTGTCTGGGGACTGGGAAGGCCACTCCAATACTGTGACGCCATTTTCTTATTTTCTTGTTTCTCAATGTGTTTTTCTGAGAGCAGTGGTTTTGACGATGTGGGACGGTAGGATATGTTCGCCTTCTTCAGTCGACATTCGATGGTGTTGATACTCGCAGAACTGATCGTGCTTGGCGTAGTCACAAAGAAGGGTCCCGCTTAAAAAGTTAGGCGATCACTTGATCCCGCTTTTTTTGTCGTCACTCGCTTAAGCCGCGCTCAGAAAAGGCATCAACATTTTTGTACACTTTTGTAGCCACGGTGTAGTATAATTTCGACCCTTTCGGATGCGTGCATAAAAACACCGCCTCGAAACGCTTCGCGTACTTCTCACTCATTTTTGTTTGGTTACGTTTACGGGAAAGTTTCGAATGACACTAACCTGAATTCCCTTTGAGTGGGACTATTATGCAGCAAAAAGCAGAAGGAAATATATCTTGAAGTTACAAGAAAAAAAACCGTTTTTTTTTTCTTGTGACACAGACTGTTCTGTGTTCTACAACATTTACGAGTTCTATTCCCTCACTGAATGGCATTCTGCTGGAATTCAACGAAGGCAATAAAGTAGCACTAAAAGGAGTTACATATGCTCCGATGGCATAGGCCATTTTTCCTATACGATTAGTGAAATTTTCGAGCAAAATCTAGTCACAAATCTCTCATTATTCTTCGAGGCAAAGTTCTTAAGCGTCGTACAGGATTTTAGGCTGAAATAGAAGATAGATGTTGAGAGGTGAAAGATATTTATTTAATAAACATCAGTTTTCGTAATGACTTCCCCCGATGAATTATTGCAATATCAAGAGAAGTGATACCAATATATTTTCGGAACTCCTTTCTCTCCTAGTTTTGTCATGTTCATGTTGGTTTTTCTCATTAAATAAAGGCAGATATGGTTCAGCAGTTTTCGTAAAAAGTTTTACTTGGCAAAATAGCATAAAATTTAACTGTAACCAGCAACCTTCGGATTAATCTACGCTGTGGATATGGCATGCAATTGCACACTCAACTGCAGCCAGCGCCCTCACATATGTATTTTCATATTCAAAAAGCTTCGCAGCTACCACTTGCTTTTCACCTATATTACCGTATAACTGGCCACTACTGTACCGAGTCAATGTTCATTAGGAAATACTTTGGAAAGTTTTGTTTATACAAAATTTATTGCAGATAACCATGGAAATGGTAGTGAATATTGAGTGGGAGGAAGGAGCAAAACAACAATACAATTAATTTATTTCGGCCTACCACAACCAAGCAAGAGCTAGAAAACTTTGTTGGGACCTCGTCTATCCAATGACTAATTTCGTGCGCTATAATAAATCATAGCAATTTATTATTATTTCTACCTACTAAAATAACTGGGTGGTAGCGCAATCGGCAAAGCATTTGGAATGATAAATTCCATGGAAGCATACTTTTAGGCGCATGCGCACACAATCAAGCCAGCCAACAAGAAAAAATCACCATTACGCATACTTTCCAGCGAGAGGATTTTGTAGTAAATTTTGCGAAAACAAAAACAACATCAAATCCAATAGCAACCACAAAATGCTAGCAACAATTGCTAAAGCAATAGCAACAACTGGCGTGTCGTTTGTTTACAAAAATATTTACGATTAGTGGCACGTGATGGCCACACGAAATGATAAACGAAGAAGAAGAAGAAACAGCAGCAGCAGCAGCTTAACGATTTTTCTGGCTTGTGGAATATGTGTAGGTGTGGTTGGGTCGGTTGACGGGTTAGCTTGTTGGCGTGTTGGCGGTTAACTCTGTCCGAGTGCTTGAAAGGAGAGCCACTTATACATTTCGCTTTGACTTATGTAAGCAGCAATAGAAGGTGAAGTTGTGTGTGTGCGCGTGGTTGGCATTGGCTTTTCGTAACACCTGCGGCCAGATCGTTATCCTTATATCATGGAGTAGAATTTTTTCACTCATTTTAATGTGCTGAAATCTTCAAAAATATTTACATACACACATTCGTATATTGCTAACACATGTGCATAGGTGCATGGAGCATTTGTCGATTGCCATCAATAACCACACAACTTAGTCACCGGCCGGTATTCGCGCCTGTCCTCACTCCGCCTGGGCAAATACACAAAGGAAACTGTCACACGCTCGCCATAGAAAAAATGTTTTACGGCTGCAGGCTTCACTGCTGCCTTAGTCGACACTCCAAGCACGCCCTTTTGCCTAACACCACCCCTTTCACGCGAACGTTTTGAGTGACACCTGCATTCTTTCGTCTGCACTCCAATTACTTTTCTTTACAAGCAATTCATGCCCTTTAGGAAAATCAATGAAATTGTTCAACATTTTTCCATAGTTTGGTGTTATGCTGTAATTTGAGTTGCTGACGTCAATTCGTTGCGCGTAGCAAAGAGTTTGTATGGGAATTTATGTTGACACTATTGCAAGAATATATCCTTTATTTACGTAGCTTGTGTGCGTGTGTGCACTTGTGTGTGTGTGTGAGTTATTGTTTGGCAATGATCCACTTTTATTTCGTGTGGCACTACTGCCTACTGCTGTGACATCAAGGGTTTGGCTTTTTCGTAACATTTCGGATGTATTTACTTCAAGCTGCAGGAAAAACACGAGGGCACAGCAAATATTTGTTTCTATACACTTTATTGTGCTATTTAATTTCTTTTAGTAGCATTCCATTTCCGTTTTTACCATCATTTTTCAATTTTTTTTCATACTCCATTTCCTTTGATATTTTTTATTCATACAGATTCGCTAAAATAAAATATTTTGAGCGCTTTTTGGCTTTAATTGTATTTCGACCATGAAACTAACGGATTGGGCTTAACATTTTTGTGCTACAGAATATTTTGGCTGTTGAGATTCTGTTTGCGTATTTGGTCAGACGGTAACAGCTCATAACATATCTTCCTCTCGTAATCCTACCAAATACGCAGCAAAAACAGTTAAGCTCCAACTTGACGAATGTTGTTGTTGTAACAGCAAAGATATTCACCATAAACGTTTCTGGGGAATGCTGCTGGAGTGACAGTTCTTGGCCGGATATAAATCCGGATCGGTCCGGTAACGTAGTACCAACTGTCGTGGGAACATCAGACCTGGCGATTACGTTGTTGTTGTAGCAGTAACTTTGCCCTGTCAGTGTAGTGTATATCACCGGTCGTCTTCGTATAGCTCATCTAACGGTAGGCCCAGGAAACTTACTGGTTTCGACAGGTTGGTTCCAGAAGGAGAGGGGTGTTAGATGAGTGGGTTTGATGGGGCATGTGAAAAAGTGGTTAGTGTCGTGCGGGGTGCCTTCACATGCCGGACATATGTTTAGTATATCTGGGCCGATTCTGGATAAGTAGGAGTTTAACCTGCTACAATATCCACAACGTAATTGTGCCAAGGTTACGCGGGACTCTCGGGGAAATTGGAGCTCTCGTCTGCAATGGGTGGTGGTTGGACTCCGATGACGGCATTCGGGAGTCGGGAGCTTAAGAAGGTGGTAGCAGTCTCCTCATTAATGTCGTTAATTGTCTGTATGTACACTGTTCGATCCAGTAATTGTCGGTCTGTTTTGTCCTGGATCTCGTCCGCGTAGTTAAGAAGGTGCCTCCTGACATGCCTGGGAGGTGGCCCAGTTTCAAGCAGGTGTCTGCATGGGTGGGACCTGCGATAACATCCTAACAGGAACTGTTTCCTGAGCAATTTATTATGCTCTTTCACAGGAAGCATATGGGTCTTGTCGTGTAGATGTTGAAGTGGGGATATCAAAAGACATCCTGTCCTTATGGCAGTGTTTTGACAGGTCTGTAGCTTCGACCACAGCGAATCACTGGTTCCAGGTGACCAGACAGGCGCAGCATAGTTTAGAACCGGCCGGACTATTGCCTTAAATATCGATAGCAACATTTCTTTGTCTTTGCCCCAAGTGCTGCCGGCAAGCGATTTGAGTACCTCGTTGCAATTCTGGACTTTAGTGGTAATAGCGGTTGTATGCGCTGAGAAGGAGAGCAAACTGTCGAAGGTAACTACCAAAATTCTAAGGTTATTAACAGTCGGAATTGGGGTGTCATCGCCACACTTGCCGATCGTTTGGGTTGGCTCACCCTGATTCGATCATTCGCTATTTATCGACTGTTATTCTTGTATGTAACCCATTTTTTATCACAAGTTCTTTCGTAAGAATGGCTTTTTTTTAAAAACGGGTAAACTTCGTTGCGTTTCACATCTGTCAATTCAGTCCAATTTAGGTTCTCTTGAAATCGTGTGGCACGCTGAAATTGAGCTTCTTCTTGGAACCAGCCTTATCAAAAGGTTTTCTGGTTTATCTTCACTTCCTGTACTCAATTTCGACTATTGGCCTAGATGAGTACGTCTCATCATCGACGGTCACATTACCAGAACAGAATCATTGAAATTGATGCTGGATTTGGTTTTTAAACAGAAAAACTTTTTTGGCCGCCTACTCAGCCTCTTCACATTGACCGTGGTGGTACTGAAGAATGTGTAGAATTTTCTAATTTCTTACTTCCATTTTAGAACGCTGTAATGCATAGCTGGCTTCTTCAAATCCATCATTTCATTTGTGAACTTCTATTTTAAATATTTTTGTGCGCTGAAAAGTCAACATTTGAGTAAAATAAGCGTAAAATGTGGAAATAGCAATTTGAAAAACTTTACAGCTTAGACACCTCGAATGATTGTGGAAGCTAATAGAGAAGTTTTTGCTAGTGAAACAACTGATAAGAACCCAAAAAAACTGGAGAATTAGCTATTTTAGAATAGGATCCCGACAGAACCTGCTATAAATATGTGAAACCCAGCATTGAAAAACAAGAATACGAGACAAAGAGATTTCTCAGTAGGTCCTACAACACTCGATTACATCTTACTCAGGTAGTCGGAGCCTACCAGGCAGCACTAAAATGGGCTCGACAGTTATTGCAGATAAAGCTACTTTCCGCCTGGCTGAGCAGCACTCATATTCTTATAGAGAGGTCAAAATTAAATCGAAGCGTGAATCAAGTAGTAAGTACACGAAATTTGTGCGTTAGACAATTACGTGGTTCACAAGGTACGGTATGTCTCAACTTGTAAGGTTTTTAAGCGTTATTAAAGGTTTAGACAACAACTAACTATTTTTCGACTATATAAAAATTCCTTAGACGAATGGATTGGTAGTCACGCACCATTCGGCGGTGAGATTCGGAGATCAAATTTCTTGGGTGTGCAGGTAACATTTCTCTCATCTGGGTTCCAGGACATAGGAACATAGAGGGCAATGAAATTGCTGATGAGCTTGCCAGGAAGGGGACTGAATTGGCCTCAGAGACCTCCCACCCGGTCATCGGATCCTCCTGACAGTTGTTAAAGGGAAGCTGCACAAATTATTTCTCAGGAAAGATGGAGCTCCATTTCTTCATGTGCTATTTCGAAAACCCTCCCCGCTATTCAATTTCCAAACTCGTAGCTGTGTTTACCGGTCACTGGACGATCGGCACACTCGCAGAAAAGCTAGGGTTACCATTTAATCGCCATTTCAGAAGCTGTGGGGACCTTTCAGAGAAGGAGACTGGTTAGCACTTTCTCTGTGAATGTCCAGGCTTAGCAGCTAGACGATTGAGATCACTGGGTGCTCCTTTCTTCGACAGCCTGGGGGAGTGCGCCAACCTAAATCCCATCAATCTTCTCCATTATATCAACAGCTCTCTGGTTGGCTGTAGATATCTGCCTGTTGGATATGTCAAAATGGTATCAAAACGACGCTTCAGTGCTACTTGAATAGTGTCAGACTGGCACTTCAACCATTTCACCTACCTTCACTCACGTACCTACCATTCAAGGGAGTGCGTAGGTTCGACTCTCCGTGCGTGAAACAGCAAAATGATAGAAACAGCACGCCACGAATAGGAGGAGGAGCTCGGCCAAACATCTAACAAAAGTGTACGCGCCAATTACTTATTTATTTATTTGTAAAGATTCATAATATGACTTGTGCGGCAACTGGCGAGTTCCCTAAACCCTAGTTTTAGCCTTTTAAAATTTACGACATACAACAATATACGACACTGAAGAAGAGACCCTTAGGTTAGGTTAGGTTTGTGGCGGTCGGCTTAGAGTACCCAACTCACTTACACCAACTCACTTGTAGGATCGTTGTGGTACCACTGTGCAACACCGGAAGCTAACTGTTAATTTTTTCATGTAACCATAGGTCTTATCCCAACATTATTTTCGTAACAACCCTGCTCTATTCCTAGCTAAGGCTGGACAATTACAGAAGAAGTGTTCTACCGTTTCTTCCTCTTCCTCGTCTCTACAACTTCTGCAGTATTCATGCGAAAATACTCCTAGCCGAAAAGAGTGTCTACCTAACAGCCACAAGCCACGGCCTTTGAGATGTTCTCTTTTGAGAGGTTGAGCAATTCTCCTGATCTTTTCTTATCTATTTGCGGCCAAATTAGCCTGGTTGTAACACAAGTATTTTCCCTTGTGAATACCCCAAATATTTTCAATAATTGGAACTATTTCCCCAAACTTCAGCGGTTTTCTATTTGTTCACCCATCTTCAATTAACAGCAGCTCCACCCGTTGTTAGTAGCTTAAGCCTTCTCAAAAACTCATTAATATATCCCAGGAGAAACCCATTATAATAAACACACATGCACACATACATACAAACGTTCGATTATTAATTCATAGTCAAAATCATGCAATTTCTATACAACTCCAACAACACAACCCATAAAACCCACACACGCTTTGGCGCATTTGTTCAATTATTTCGACATCCACACAAAGCCAGCTCACATAACCCAGCACCCGCCCACCCACGAGGACATCGATAATGAGGACGACTTCACTGGCACAGTTTACGCCAATTTCGAGTGGCTTAACGAGCACTAATATACAACACACACACACATATGTGTATATAATACGAGTATTGCTTTGCATAGCCTCAAATTTCTCCCAAGGGCCTCCGAAGTCTCGATACGTATTGTAGGCTTTCATTCGATTGACATACGGTTTCCTGCTACGGTATTATTGTATTACTTCCCACAACCCACATTGTGTTTTTTTATTTCGTTCCAATTGCTTTGCGCTTCTTTTGTGTCTTATTTTACTTTGATGTTACGTCAATCGAACTTTGACACCCTCTACTGATAGTTTCTGTTCGTAGAAATAATCGCAATTGCAGAGTACGCAGAAATCGATTTTTTGATTATTTATTTTATTCAATCCAGCGTTTGGAATTAAATTCATGTCGGTTGTACAACAAGGCACGGAAGTTATGAGAGCCGACGTGCTGCCAGCTGCATTAGGAGTTTGTAAGGCTCGTAAGATTTTTCAGAATATGGTCGGATGAATGCATGACTCGGTTGGTACTTAAGTATGCTACGTCCAATCCATAAGAAACCTCATCTTGTAATCGACGCTAATTATCGTGGAATCAGACTTTTCCTTTTTTTTGTTGGGGCAACTAGCAAGTACAGCACTCAGGCACAATTAAGTCCATTATACTTCACTCGGGTTCCCTTTTTAATTTTCTTTTAATTTACCCGACCTCCGAAGACATCTGATTAGATCTTGCGGTGCCGAAGAGCCAAGGTGGTCGCTTCTTAACACATCAGTGCCAAAGATCTCAAGCCTAATTCGAGCGAAGGCCGGACAGACGCACAGAAAGTATGCAATGCACTCTGCACTGTCTAAGATGCCTACCTTTTCCATGAGCTTCGCCCATATAAAGAGACCTGCCTACAGTCCCTTCTGCTTAATGACAGGAGGATCTGCAATAGTCTATCGGACATGACAGGTAACATCAGTTTTGTCCATCTGCAGCCTATCGCAGTAACTGTGATGAGAAGTTGGTCTCAGAGTCCATCATAGCTAAAGAGTCAGAGGTCTCGCTACCCACGTATCCCGGGACCCATGTTAGCATCAGGATATTATATTTTAGGATAGACATGGAAAATGGCAGTCCCAAAGAAGAGAGGCCTCTTCCACTCGCACCACAAGAGAAGCCCCTTCCTTTCCTTCCCGGTTGCTACTCTTGGTGTAAGAGAGGATTCGTCAAAGCCTCGTGTTGACAGATTGGGATCCTGTATTCAGCAGATGACTTTCCTGAAGGATACGCTTTCCTCGCTGTAGACCCTCCATGGGGCGCACGTTATTGATAGCGATCTTGATCCACTGGAAGTTAGCCAGAGACGCGCACGTCACCCTTATGGTGCCGCCCTTTGTCTTATAACCCTTCGCGTTGGCTTCAGGACCAGAGACAACAACCCAACGCATCAGCCGGTTTTTGTAGTATTTAATTTCTGCACCAGTCAGCTGATAGTCAGCTGAGTTGGATTTTTTGTCGCGGCGGCGGTTAGACCGTGGCTCAGCAGAACCATCGTCGGCCACATTGACAAGTTTACTTACACACTCGCTCTATTTTATGACTCAAAAGCATAATCACTCATATGAAATGCTATTTGGAGTGTTCGAGAAAAGGTGCTGTGGAAAATATATAGGTCTTTAAAAAAATACAATAAATAAATACATAAAATTAAATAAAAAACTTGTATAACGCATTTGATGGAACGATGAGTTTTGCAACGGAATGGTTTTAGGGGTAGGATATCTAGGTGGTCTAGAATATCTTTGCCGGTTATGCAAGATATATTTCCCCTGCGAATCGATGTGACACGCTTTAGTGCTTATAGAGGAAGAGTATACCTTTCAAATTTGAAGTAACCAAGTGTAGAAGTGAGCTGGCTCCACTTGGAGGTGCCACTTAGCATCAGCTGGAATGACACCGTCGTTTGTTTTGTGTTTGTTTAGAGCTTGGTCAAAATGGTTTAGGCAACTACATTGCGACTACATTGCAACTGCTATTATTCCGACAAACTCAGTTAACCTCGGTGAGGGCTGAACACATCCTCCCGACGGTAACATTCAATAGGAATTTTGCCACTCTCTTTCCATCTAAGGAAGAATGGAATAAGGGACTCTCTCTATATTAACACTACAGTCTATACAGATGGCAGTAAAATGAAGTGTGGTGTTGGAACTGGTATATATTCTCATAGACTTAAAACTGAGAATTCTGTGGGTCTCCGTAATACCTGCAGTGTCTTCCAGGCGGAAGTACTGGCAGTTGAGGAATCCTCTAGGCTACTAATCGCAGATTTATCTTTTAAGGCAATATCGCTATTATTCCAGATAGCCAAGCTGCAATCCAGACACTGGGTTCGGCTACAACAACGTCTAAAGTGGTGGAACACAGTAGGAATAGCCTTACCACCTTGAGTGAAAACCATAAAGTTACTTTAATTTGGGTCCCGGGACATCGTAACATTGAAGGTAACGAAAAAGCAGATGAACTGGCAGGGGGATCTGCCATGAATAATGCTCTTGCAGAATTGGTTTTCACACCAATGGGTGCAGTCAAGAATATAATTTCCCTAAAATACCTCCGAATCGCGGATTGTAGATGAAAAGACCAGACGAAATGCAAAATTAGCAGAACGTTATGGCCTACCTACAACAAAGCAATCGTCGACATTAATAAGCATGAAACGACGAGACGCCTGGAGACTAACGGCAGTCATAACTGGCTATTGGTCTATCGGAGAACAAGCCGCCAAAATGGGTATCCCTCACAATACATACTGACACAGTTGTAAGCAACCCTACCCTATGGAAGGACAGAATGTTAACACTGGGCCAACCGCTGTTCGAGAATCTCGACAACTGTCTGGCTTAGACGACAACAGTCTAATAAGGTTCATAAACCGCACAGACTGGATATAGTCTTGCTGTAAATAACCGTTTAACAAGTTGATAACGAGGATGTGGCAACAAAATGGTGCGGAAGCGCTAGTTGGATTTGGAAAGAATCACCACTTAAACCAACCAACCAAAAGCTTCATATGATATGATGAGAATCTGAAACTTTTAAAATTTGATCATTTTTAATATTTATTAATTGAATTTCCGTGTGGTTCAAGGCATACTAGAAGTAGACTAAAAACTACTAAAAATTGCCGAGTCATCTAACACATACCGGAGAAGATATTTGCATTGCAAATGCATAAATACATACCATACTTATGTATGTATGTATGTACATAACTACCAATTCCAAAATGTAAATTAAATTTATCGAAATATCTTGAAAAAAAATATATCTAAATATTTTCGTTTCGCTGTCGACACTTTAACAGCGCCATATTTTATCAGCGTAACTTCCGTTTGCAGATTAGTAAAAATCATACATACATACGTACCCACATACGATAAAACACAATAAAAAGCGCATTTACCATTTTAACTGTTCATTAGCATATTCACTACGATAATTATTAACAAAAAAATGCAACGCGTTGAGAAAAAATGTGAAATAATGTAGTTCTTGTGATCAAAACAAAAAAAGAAAGAAAAAAATAAAAAATAGATAAAAAATAAATAAACAAAAACGTAATTTAGCTGATAATGGCAAAATCGCTGAGGTAGAGTTGAGTGGTTCTACTCGTATCATCTACAAATAGCCGATAACTCATGATTGCTTACTTGTTGTTGGGGCACCTGGTTACAGTTTGCCGTAGTTACTAACTTACTTATCTAACTATTTACATAAACTGAGTGAGTTTCGCGATAAATATTGTTTAGTGGCTAGAAAAATATGAGTGTACAAATATGTATGTATGTATGTGCACGTGCCCATATACATATGTATGTGACTTATGTGCACTTATTAAAAGGCAAAAATAAAACTGAAAAAAGTACTTGAGTCTTTAGAAAAATTCATAAAATTGATGTTGTTTTTTATTTTTGTTACCACCTTTTCAATGTTTATTATATGTACGTGAAAATATCTATTATCACACTTTTAATGACTTGTTAGCAAATTTATTTTAGGTTATAACTTCTCCTTACGTTGTTTTGATACACTTGAAAGTTAATGCGCAATTTTCGAATGTCTCACTTTGAGATAAAAAGGAAGTAGTTCTATTAAATGTTTGCTTCATTTTTTTTTCTTTATTTTTTTGTTTTTTTTTTGCGTTGAGGTTGGGTTAAAAATGCCCTTCGCACCATATAGTAACCGTCGCTACTACGTGTGTAGTGATTCCACTAAAAATATCCCTCCTCTTCTTTTGGATTTTTCCCTCCACCCCGGGTCCGCTTGCGGATTGCTTCGAGGTAGAGGGCCAAGAAGGCGTCCTAGGAAGGACTTACTTACTCATCCTGCGTCCAGGGTCCATACGGCCATGTAAAATCAGCACCAGAAGAATTGAAAAACATATTTAAATCTGCACATGCCCTAGGAATCGGAGCATTCACCTCGTAGTAAGTTCTCGAGAAGCCAATTTTAAAGGTTTCGTACTGTCGGAGTCTCATATTGGGTATATTAAATTGAATTTTACTTAAAAGAGAAGGACAATCAATAGATCTAGAAATGATACGAGTAATAAATTTGAATTTTACTTAAAAGAGAAGGACAATCAATAGATCTAGAAATGATACGAGTAATAAATGAGCACGATAGAATAGATCGTCTGCTATCAAGTGGTTTTAAGTCAATCAAAAAACATCGAGAGCGGGACTAAGGTACAGGTTCAGAAAAGTTTAAAGATCGGAGCGCAAAACGAAGAAAGACTTTCTGAACTCTCTCAATCCGATTAGACAGACCTATTTGGTACGGTCTCCAAATAATAGCGGCATACTCTAATCTTGATCTAACAAAAGCACAATAAAATGTTTTGAGAGTGTGTGGGTTAGTAAATGCAGAACAATTTCGGCGTACGAATGCTAGCATTGCATATGATCGTCTTATGACGTGGTTAACATGGCTGGTGAAATTCAGCTTAGAGTCGAAAATAACGCCTAAGCCTTTAATTTCCTCAACGGATTGCAAAGGTAAGCCAGCAATACTATACGAAGTATGCAAAGTACTGTTTGATTTAGGATATTTTACGTGAAAGCATTTGCTAATATTTAGTGACAAACGGTTTAAATAGCACCAGATCCGGACATTGTGCAAGTCGGTTTGCAACTTTTCAGAGTCCCTAACATTGTTAATCACCGCAAATATTTTAAGATCATCATCATACAACAAGTGTTCAGCAAAAGAAAAGCAAGAACCAATATCGTTAATAAAGAGTATAAATAATAATATGATTTGATCCACGACAAAAATGTGGAGTGTATACCCAATGATGCAAGCTTCGACAAGAGTATTCGGTGCGATACTTTGTCAAACGCTTTAGAGACATTCCATTTTTCTTCGTCTATCATCATTTTCTCGATTATTTCTTCAGGTGTAAATACTCCAATAGCTCGTTGCAGACCTGTTCTCTCTATGTACCACCTCTCGCGTTTAAAAAAGGTGTGCTCCGCATCATCATACTCAGTATCTCCATATATGCACTTTGGTAGGCTCACTTTTCCCATTCGCCACAAATACTTGCGGAAGAGTCCATTTCCAGACAAAAACTGTGTGAGGTAATAGTTAACCTCACCGTGCTTTCTTTCTACCCTCATTTTTAGATCGGGTATTAGTCTCGCTGTCCATCTACCGTACCGTTCAGAGTTCCATCGTGCCTGCCAAAGTGTGAGCGTTTGAATTCTAATATCGGAGAAGCATAGCACTGGGTTTCCTGAGATTTTTGCCTCCCATCTCCGTTTGTGCTTGTGTGCTAGAATATCTAAAGGTATGGTGCCGCTGATAACTAAAACCGCTGCTTCAGATACTGTTCTGTATGACAAAGCCACTCTGAGAGCGCAGGTGCGTTACACAGATTGCAGAGTTTTTCGCCGGCACTGCACTCTTAACGAATTTGCCCATATTTCCAATAAGAGTTTTTGCTTGTTTTGCGTTGGACCTCCAAGGTTTGCCATGAGCTTACGTCTTATTGAACTCCTAGGTATTTGACCATTCTTTTTGTCGATAAATTGTCATGGAGTACTTGTATATCTACTTTAAATGGGATACGTCTGTTGGTTAGAAGGATTAGCTCCGTTTTCTCTGGGGCCAGCTTTGATCCATGGTCCTCTAGCCATGTCTGAACTCGGATCATCACTTAACTTACCTTCCTTTTGGCTTCGCCAGTGTTTCGAGCGATTATTACAGCTGCAATGTCAACTGCGTATCCCACTAAATGCACATCCTCAGGTATCTCTATGAGAAGGATTTCATCGTAGCTTATATTCCAAAACTCAGGTCTGAGTTTTTTTTTCATATTTGCAGAAAAATTCCTTCCTTAAGGCATGCGTTGACTTGTTTGCTTCATTGACTTGGACTGAAGTCGTATGGTGACGAGTCCGAGGCCAACTCAGAATGGCAGATAATTTTTTATAAAGAGGTTTTTCTTGGCAGAAATACACTTGGGGGCTTGCCATTGCCTGCCGAGGGCCGACCGCTATTAGAAAAAACTTGTTCTAGCATTTTGGCCCCTTCCGAAGGGTAGTCACGCACCAACCCATTCGGTTACTGCGGCCGCTGGAAGTGAAGTAGCTGAAACATTATTCATAAACTTCCAATGTTTCGCAGTTCTTCGTTCAGTTCCATTGGTTTTTCCATTGCCTGTGATTTGCGTAATACGTGAAATGACGTGAGAACTTAAATAATCCCACAAAAAAAATTCTCTCGAATATTTTAAATCTATTGCCTTAAATCTAGTGCCTTAGGGCGATCACGATGAGAGACTTATTAAATGCAGTATTTGTTGTTGTTGTAGCAGTTTACCAAGCCCCCTTAGTACAACGTAGTCACCGGTCCTCATTGTCCATCTGTGGAGTTTAATACACATCTGTAAGCTGTCTGGTCCAGTAGATGTAATTGTGTTTGATGCTCGATCTCGTCAGTATAGTTGAAAATATATCTCCTGATTCAACTGGCAAGTGGCTCAGCCTCCAGAAAGTGTTTGCAGGGGTAGTTCCCGTAATAGCAACCGAGCAAGAATCGCTCGCTGAGCATCTTACCATGCTCCTTTATCGGGAGCATCATCCCGTAATAGTTCTGATGGCAGTATTCTGGGAGATCTGAAGCTTAGTCCACTGCGAATACCTAGTAACAGGCGACCAGTCGGCACACCGTATTGCAAAATCGACCGGCCAATTGTTTTAAATGTCGTCAGTAAAATTTATCTGTCTGTCTTTGTCCCAAGTGCTACCGACTAGCGATTTGAGAGCCTTCTTGTGGTTTCGGACCTTAGTGGCAATTACGGTTGCATACGCCGAGACGGAGAGCAAACTGTCGAAAGAGACCTCCAATGTTTTGGGGTTGTTGAATATCGCAGGCATTGAAACGATGAGCTGTAAGAGCTTTACGACGACATAGACATAGCGCAGCGAATAAAGATCCAGCGGCTACGTTGAGTGGGTCATGCCGTTCGAACGGATGCAAACGCTTCGGCTCTGAAAGTCTTCGATGCGGTACCAGCTGGTGGTAACAGAGGAAGAGGAAGTCCTCCTCTGCGTTAGAAAGATGACGCCGGTGAGCACGAGAAAGAAACGACTGGCGCGCTTTGTTAAACTCGGCCAAAATCATGTAAACTGTTATCGCTCCAATCAAGAATAAGAAGAAGAATTCGAAAAGTGCAGGCTCGATCCCTACTTCGGACATGAAACATCAATAGAAAAACAACTTTTGTTTTCGTAGCAGTTGCTCATTGCCCAGGCAATGGCAAGCCTCAGTTTTCATGGTTTTATGGGCATCTTTGTTCTTATTCATTAAAGGTGCTCAGCTTCTACCACAAAAAACAGCCTTAAAAGTTAGACACTGGGGCATTGATTGTCGAAACTCATTTATACGGAATAATTTGTGCGCTCAACTATAACAACTACTTTAGTCAAATTAAGTGCACAAATATTTGCTTCATTATTGAAATATGCAAAGATGTACATATGTATATACGTACGTATGTATGTATGTTTGTATGCATTAAATGTACTTGACATACCAACTGCCATATGGCTAATGCATGTGACATTTACGACACCACTAACTATAATGGCTTTGATAATGCCATGTAACCACCTCACCACCTACTCATAACCGTTGTACCGGTTGCACGATTTCCCCTTGCAGCGATGAGACAGTTTGAGGGCCAACTCTTTGTTATCTAATGAGATTCGAAGGGTTTAGAGGACAAGTAGGGCATACCACTGCTACAAATTGTTTTTGTAATGAGGTTTATTAGGCATGTCTGGCTGCATAGTAAGTGAATAAATTCTTTATAATAGCAATTTTGAAATTTTAGACCACAAATTCATAAAATGTCAATATTGAATAAGCTTCACTGCCTGTAGCAGATTACAATATTTATATTATATTATACGTACGTGTGTATGTGTGTGTGCACACATAGGCACCTGTGTTGTTTTTGTTGGGCTGCTGGTATAAAATTTACATACCGCAATGTATGTTGACTTTTTGCTGTAGTGTAAAAATTTTCCACTCAAATTAATTCTATTAACTGACATTTCAGTAGGAGAAATGCTCCTGACATCTTGTCAACCGAATGTGCACACATACATGCATACACACATATATATTGAATATGCATAAGTATGTGTTGACACGTGTCTAAAGTTTACTTGGGCTGCATATACACACATATATACATACATACAAGTGCATGTATATGAAAAGTTATATAATTGATATTTAAAACTAAATCGAATAAATTTTTCTAATTACGGCTGCCTCGTTGTTGTAGCTTAAGGTTTCGAATTTTCTAGTAATTACTTGGCTATAGATGCTGGGAAATAAAAACGTTGTTCAAACCGATGCACAGTGCAATTCTAGCTTAAGCTTTCGAAAAGGGTGAAAACGGTTAAAATATTTAATTAAGCGAAGTAATTAACTGGAGCATTTATAGTAGAATATCACGAAGAATATTTTTGTAGAATATTTTAAACCATTAGCTCCCTCAGAAAAGTGCCGTTTTGACCCTTCTTTAAAAAAGTTGGAAAAAGAATGCGTTGGTAAGGTCGTTAGAGGGTTAAAATGCTCTACAAAATTGTTTCTCGAAAAATTTTATTAGCGGTCTTCTCAGACAAAATCTGTATAAAAATAACATAAAAGTCTCAAGAAACTAAAATAAATTGTAGAAATTTAGTTTTTTCCAGTCTCCTTGAAATATGCAACACTTTACCTAGTAATAGTAGAAATTCACAAGAAATATTATTCTAAAATATTTGAATCCATTAGCTCCTTCAAAATAGGATTGTTTTGACCCTTTTTTAGGCAATTTTGAAAGATGTGCAATTGTAAAACCGCTAGAGGGTTAAAAGGTTTTAGAAAATTATTCATCACACAAAATCTGCATAAAGAACACAAAAGTCTATAGAAACTAAAATTGCAAATAAGTAATCCGCGGGTCCTTTAAGATATGCAACACTTTTTATTCCTTATATCATAGGCATTTGCGTTGGGAATGAATATAGTTCCTACCTGTAGCTGCTATCAGTAGTTACCTTTTAGTGTCTTAGAAAAGGGTTTACTTCAGCTTACCTATCATACTTTGGGGGTTTTACTCTATGTCTCTAGTACTCTCATCCTAAATGGGTGTCCTTCCGCCCCCAGACAATAACCCGACAGTTGTAGCACAGTGTAATGACTATAATTTATTGTGAATACGTTATCACTACTGTGTCACTAAGCCCTAATACCAGCGCTTTCGGAAATGGAAAGTACCTGTTCGGGCCTTTTCATAGCAAACAAGTCTATAGACAGAGTGTGTCCTTATGGAGTGGTTTCTTCGATATACAGGGCGAAGAAGTAGCCTATAAACGAGAAGAATTTGTAAATATTTTTAAACGGTTTTCACCAAGACCCTTCTCACTTTATGTGGGAACCTCTTTTTTATAAAAATTACAAGATAAGTTATCTTAGACCAAGTAAAGGGAGATTACGGAGAAGAAACGTTAGCGATGTGAGAAAAATTTCTCATTGATCAGATTTAAAAGAAATCTTAAAAAATAAAAAGAAAATCCTTTAAAAATTAGAAGCGCTCCTTCAAAGTTAAGTCAATGAGATATTTTCTCATTTTTTGAGATTACAATTTCTGCTAGGCGTAGAAAAATAAAATTATCTTTGTATGATATTAGTAAAGAAAATTCAAGTTGTATGTAGATTAGATGGCCTGTGGTACCAACTTCTATAAGAGCAGTAGTTGCTGAAGTGTAGACAATCTCAAGTGCCACACTGTTAGTTCATCCCTCGCCAAACTGAGAAAGAAAGTGAAGCGATCGGGTCTTCTCAGCAAAAACAAAACTTCCAGCACATTCTGTTGTATTCTTATGGGTGCTCGCGTGATTGTTGGCAGTTTCAATTTCAAAGAAGAGTGCATTTACTCAAGTATTAGCATTCACATTGATAACAAACCCATCCTTGAGATCAAATAGAGAACCACTCTTGCCAGCGAGTGCTACTTGAGTCTGAGTAGGCAGTTGAGTAGTGAAAACCACTCTCGACGAACAAATTGTGTAAGAGGAGAGATTCAAAGCCCTAAACAAAAATTCTTCTTCTTCTTAATTGGCACGATAACCGCTTACACGATTCTCGTCTTAACCGGCGTCAGCTGGACACACCAAGTGAAGCCAAGTCCTTCTGGTACCGCATTGAATACTTTCAGAACCGGAGCGCTTGTATCCATTTGAACGACATGACCCACCCAACGTAGCCGCTGGATCTTTATTCGTCATAAAGCTCAATCAGCTCATCGTTCCTTCGCCTACGATACTCGCCGTCACCAACTTGCAAAGGTCCAAAAATCTTACGCAGAATCTTTCTCTCATACACTTCAAGTGACGCCTCATCGGATATTGTTATCGTCCAAGCTTCTGTGGCATACGTTAGGATGGCCACGATGACAGCCTTGTAGAGTTATAGTTTCTTCGTCGAGAGAGGACTTAACTACTCAATTGCCTACTTAGTCCAAAGAAGCATTTGTTGCAAGAGAGATTCTTCATTGGATTTCAAGGCTGAGTTACTGGCTTATATTTCACGCACAATTTTACCAAAGGTCCATCAACCTAAATTATTACTTCGGATAAAAAAACTAGTAAAAAGTGGAAAAATGCTTTCGGCATACATAACAACTGAGTTCCCATATCGGTGCGATCATTAGTTTATTCCAATACTGGCTGTTTGCAGATACTTTGAGCAAAGCCGCTTTGCAACAGGACGAATAGACTGTGCTTCGATTTTGGTTTTTTTTTCGAAATGACGCCCAACGGTTAGCACACCAGTCAAGAAGAAGAATAACGGATATCCTTTTCCTGAAGAGAAATATTCTTCAAAAAATTATGAACGCTCCAGTATCGACCACTGCTGGCATTACAGTGGGCGTAGAGAAGAGAGACGATGAAATAATCTACTAGCGAGCTTTGTTGAACTCATTCAAATTTGCTTAGGATATTTTAGAGTCCATCAATATGTGGACTTTATTTTAGTGCTACCCGGAAAGAGGCCAACCGTATTTTGCCATCGGTCAGAGTAGTCGCTTTTATGAGCAGCTATTACGATTCGTCAATGCCTTCAGTGGCTTGCGCCCCAGTTTGTTGGAAGGCAAGGGCTATTTGAAAAGCTTTTCTATCATATTTTAAAACTACAAAAATTAGCAACAGGCAACATTCCATGCGCAAATTTACTTAACTGAATATTATTATGCATTTTTATTGCAAATTAATCCGTGGGGTATTTTTGGTATTTTTTCATTATACTCACCGTCATTCAGCGCGAAGGGACCAAACTATCTACACCTATGTATGTATGTATGAATGAAGCAAAATAAATTCCACTAAAAGTTTACCGCAACATTTTTTACATTTTCCCAATTAGTACATATTTTATTCATCAGTATGTACATATGTACATACATACATACTGACTATGGCTATGCGCATAAGAGTCTTTTCTCGCAAGATTTCCTTTCTCACCACAAATTTCTCAAATTGCACTAAAACTATAAGATTTTACGCCCATGCATACATGCACATGTATATGTATGTATATATACCTACAAATGTAATTGAATGTTTATATTTATGCACCGCGTTATTACGAAATAAGAAAATTGTAAAAGCGAAAGCGGCTGCCAACAAATTTTATTCAAGATGTTTCGACGTCAACCAGCTGACGTTGTCAACTAGCAAAGGGCAATGAAATTTGTGAAAAAATGCAATAAAAATTGATAATAAAATAAATATGTACAGGGTCCAGCACTCGAGGGTAACCAATTAAAAAGGTCATAAATTTAGTTTGGAAAATGACTTTTATTCAATTCAAAGTAAAAAATGTGTGAAAATAATACAAAATTAAGAATCAATTTACTTTTGCTCGATATGACCAACTTTTGCCTTGACTATGGTCTTGAGTCACCGTAGTCGAATGGGTTGGTGCTTGACTACCATTCTTAATTCACAGAGAGAACGTAGGTTCAATTCTCGGTGAAATACCAAAATTAAAGAAAAACATTTTTCTCATAGCGGCCGCCCCTCGGCAGGCAATGGCAAACCTCCGAGTGTATTTCTGCAATGAAAAAGCTCCTCATAAAAAATATCTGCCGTTCGGAATCGGCTTCAAACTGTAGGTCCCTCCATTAGCGGAACAACTTCAGGACGCACGCCACAAATAGGAGGAGGAGCTCGGCCAAATACCCAAAAAGGGTTCACGCGCCAATTATATATACATATATACATATATATGGCCTTGAGATGGTCCAGAAACGAATCGCAAGCTGCCAGAATGTGATTTGCCGGTATTTTGGGCCATTCGCGGACAATGGGTTTTCTTAGCGCCTCGAGACTGGGGAATCTTTTAGTTTGGACTTTGCTCGGAACGTTGTTTTTAGCCATTCTCGGTTCACTCGAGCTTTGTGAGATGGTGCCAAGTCCTGTTGAAATGGGCTGCCACCGAAATGTTTGTTTGCCCACCGCTTCAAAGTAGTCTCCAGAATAGTTTCCCGATAATATTTCGCATTTACCTTGACGCCAGGCTCGATAAAAACCATTGAAGAGCGCCCATCTGCGATTACAGTGGCCCAAACCATTACCTGTGACGGGTGCTACCTCCTGGTGGCCAATCGATGACTCAAATTCTCGTATAAACGGTCGGTCAAATAAACCATGTCGTTTAGGGAGATTACGAATTGCTCAACTTGAAAAATTTTCCTCGTCAGAAAACACAATGTTCGGAAATTGACCGCTTTCGAACAAGCGAAGCAACTACTTTGCTCTCTCAAGTCCGACTTGTTGCAGCTTTGGTGTGAGATCATGCACCTTCTGGGTCTTGTAAGGCTTGACTTTGAAATCATTTTTCAGTATGCGGCAGATGTTACGGTCAGATATTTTCAGTTCTTTCGCAATTTGATTAGCACTTCGTCGGGCGTCGTGGATTTCGCTCAAGACAGCTGATTCCCGTGCATCAGCTGCTCGAGCGGTCTGATGATGTTTACGCTTCGAGTGACGGACCCTGTACATTTGTTAATAATTTTAGAAAAACTTGTGTAAAAATTGGCATAAGGAAAATAAATAGGATTGCAAATTTTTAGAAAAGCTGAATAAAAACTAGTTTAACCAGGTGCAGGAATGTACATACATATGTATGTCTGTATGTATGTATGTATGCATATTTTTTCGCTTTGGTGATTTGAATGTCAAAGCGATTTGTTTTGTTTACATTCATGGAAAGTAATTGGCTGATTTTGACATTCAAACCAACAAATTACAAGGTGGCGCAAAATTAAGCACTCTGGCGTCGTACATCAATCATATTTGGCACTTGTGTTCTAAACAGCTGCAGTATACAAACAGACAAGTATGGGGTATTTTTATGAAGGAGGCAATGATTTGGGTAAGGTAGTAATCTACTCTCGAGCCATTCTTCAACTTTAGAGATGAGCCGACGGTTTCACCTGTCTTTTGTTGAACTATCCCATCGTGACTGCCACTTGACTACGCTGTGCTGATTTACCATTTTTATGAGTTCTCTATGATTTTTTTTTGGTTTTGGTTGCGCTTCATGATTCTTGCTGCACACATCGCTTGCACCACCAGGTCAAGTGAACATCGGCGAGCTATGATGAATGCCGCGTCTTCTGAGACCATTCTGAAGGTAGAGCAGACTCTAAGATCGCACAAGCGGTATGTGGAGTTAATAATTCGCGTGTCTGTAGTGTGTTTGAGTGAGCCACACCAGACCGTCGCACAATCGCAGCTTTGGTGCTAGCGTTCTCCAAGTGATAACGGAAGTTTAGTCGAATGTGCCTACATACTTCACGTATGGCTTTGACTCAATGATATTGCCGCCAACTCTGAACTTCACGCTTTCTACCCTCTTACGACTGCTGATGAGTATTGCTGCCGTCTTAGGGGCAGCCAGGATTAAATTTATTGCGCCTAATCATTCCTGAGCTGCCTCTATAGAATGTTGCGCAATATTTACTACCTCCGTGAGCGTTTTTGCGGTCACCACGATTAATATATACATACATCGTCCGCAAAGCCAATAAGTGATGCGCCCTTGTGTACCTTCAGCCGCAATATGTCATCGTACATAGCACACCAGCTGTGACTTTGTAGTCGGTAACTCGAATGTCGTTGTCGTACCGCAGCATGTATCGGTCAAATACTCTTTCACACTGAAGATACGTACATATGTAGTTTGCAACATGCATGGAGTATTTCCTGATACATTAATGAATGTACATGCATATGTATTGTATATGGTATGCATATCATACAATGCATTTTTAACATAAACATTTTGACTTCACTCAAAGTTGATATTCATCACAAAATGTTGCAATTCGCTATGCAACGCGCCATTCATCGTGAAGCATTGATTGTTTACACAAGTCAAAATTGAGAACATAGGATGTGCAGGCACACATATGTGCATACATATCTTCGCATTTGGTTAGGAATTTTTGCATTGGCTAAGATTGTTCGCAAGAGACCCATCGACGTAATGGGCCTATGAAATGCCCAAATATTGCAAAGAAAAATATGCAATAGAAGGCGCCAGCCTATAAATTTTATATGTACATGCACATGTAGCTGTATGGTATAATATGTTGGTGTTGTTCGAACCCATGTACACACATACATACATATACAGTGTACGTTTCTCATAGACCTCTTCTAATTTCGTTTGGCCCAACATGCTGTCGCTGGCACATTCATACATACATACTAGGTGCTAGGGATGTAAATTTTCTACGATACTGGTATTTTCGGGTATCGTTATTACGGGATGCGGAGACTTAGACATTCATTATAACTTAACTCGAAAAAATCGCATCAATATTGCTTGAGACGCTCTGGGTTTTAAATAGACTTTTTTATTTAAAGTGAAAATTATTTGAATAATAACACAACAAAAGATAATAGACGCATTTAATAATATTTTAGCGTCTTCAGATCTACAAGATGAAGGCCAAAACAGATAAGACTGGCGTCATAAAAATGTTTTTGATGACGCCATCTTTTTAATGAGTTAGTGCATTGGAAGTTAGATCCATAGCTGACTTCCAGTGAAAGCTTGGTGACATTCGGTTCAGTGGAAGCGAAGTTATTGCATCTAAAGTGTCAGTATGTTTGTTTCATCGGTACAAAAATGAGTTTCGAACAAAGAGCTAATATCAAATTTTGTATTACAATCGGTAAAACGTTTACCGAAGCATATCAATGGATAAAAAACGTTTATGGCGACGATTGTCTATCGGGTGCCAGAGTTCATGAGTGGTTTACTCGTGTCAGAGATGGTTGTGAGGACATAAATGACAATCATCCTACGGTCCGCTCAAAATCAGTAATCACCGAAAACTCCATCGAAATTGTTTGTAAACGAAATCATCGTTGAAATTCATGGAATGGGAGTTAAATATCTCCAAACTATCGATTTATCGCATTTAAACTTATCATTTAGGTATTTTGGAAAGGTCCGTACACGTTTAATTCTGCACAAGTTAACTGAGGGCCAAAAATTGCTTAGAATTTAACATTCGCAAGATATCTTTAAAGAGGCGAGAAAAGACAAGAACTTCCTTTACAACATTGTAACTGGTGATGAAACGTGGTGTTTCCAACATGAACCTGAAACTAAGCGTCAAAGAACCGAATGGAAGGCCCCAAACGAGCCACCACCCAAAAAATCGCGCTTGTTGCATCGCGAAGGAGGAAGCTGGCGCTTATTGCATGAAAATGCACCATCTCATCGATCCACTCTTGTGACTGATTTTTTGACTAGAAATCGCATTTTTTAGATGACGCAAAACAATGTATCGAGGACTATTTTGAATAAATAAACTCGAAGCGCCTATCGTTTCTATTTTACCTCAGTCTTGTTTATTGTGGAATTCACCTTGTGTGTATGTATGTGTGTAACGGGCGCACTTAAGAAAATTAGAGGTTTCTAAATCGGTGTGATTTGCGCATATAGTGACGCTAACTGCATGTCGCTACATTTCTTAAGTTAAGTTGTCTGAAGGAGTATCTGAAAAAGAGCAGCAGAAAGAAAAATTATGTTTTCGGGAAGTTATAGCCAAATGCCCTTAAGTTAAGAAGTTCATACACAGGCATACATTTGTATGTATGTATTGATTTTTCTCTACATATATATATTTACTAAAAAGTTTAAGTCATTATAGTTCTTTTCTTTTTTTAATGCGATTTTTGAGGGGAAGCTTCTTAGGCGTCGATGGACGAGCGAGAATGGAGAGTACAATTTCAAGGCCATGCAACGTTTTGGGCTGCTAATTTCTAGTAAGAAATAACTACTTTTTGGCGCTTGTTTGTTGGTGCAAACTTATAGGAAATATATTTTTGGTGCCTACTGTTTGGCGTTATATTTCCTTGGTCCTAGTGTTTGGGCCGTTTTTTGGTCCCAATTTTTTGGCCTTTTTTTTGGTGCCTACTTTTTGGCGCCTAGTTCCGTTTCCTGGCTAGTGCTTGTGCGTACTATAAAGTGCTATCCATTCCGGCGTCGGATTTATTGGTATTGCCTTGCGGTAATTTGTGCCGTTGCGGCGGTCCTGGAATTGCTGCGTTTGTGCGGGTGATAAACGCGCGGAGTAGTGCGCGTTGTTGCCACGATTTGTGTCCGGCGTTTACCTACACCGGTCGACCCTTCTCAGTTTTTTGTAAATTTTGTCTATTTGAATTCTCTGCAAATGTTGTGAATTTATTTAGATATATATTCTTTCTCTCTCTCTCTCTCTCTCGTTCTCTCTCGGGTCTCTCCTCATTCTTTGTCTGCCCTGAAAGTTTCACTTCTGTTATGTGCACTACGCTACACGCACTTTTTTTTTTGTTTTTGCTATAAAAGCCAATTTTTCTTACTCCGTGAAATTACAAATCCCGAAAATCTCATTAACCAAGGAGTCACATCCATAATATGTAATTACTTATGTATGTGCATATGTACCGTTGTTTATGTGTGGACCGAAATGGGCCCTTAGATATGGGAAATTGCGCACTTAATTTAATCAAACCAATGTTTCAAATACAGATGATAGCCGCGTCTAAGTCAAAAAGTCAAAACAAAGAAAATATTAAATACATACATAAATATTTGTGAACAATTTCAATTTTATTAAAGTGTAAATACGTACTTGAAGTGATAATATTTTTTTCTATTACTTTCATAAATTTTATACAATTTGAAAACAGTGGGGTTTTTCGAGTAAATGAGAAAGTAAAATAATAAAATATTTAAGTACTAACGAACACTTTAAAATATCCTCTTCTCTTTCACGAGTACAGAAACACTTAGTTTACACAGGGTAGTTACAATATCGAATGCATCCAGGGCTAAATCGTATGTTTCCATTAACCTCGGCATGATCATAGCCACATAACCAGTGAAGTCCGGAAGAGGAGCCATGGAAGTCTTTGTTGCATTCATACAACACGTCGTGCCATAGTCTGAGAACTTATTATTGTTGTTAACGTTGTGGAATCTTTTGCCCGAAGTACTGCCCTATCAAAACGGCGCTTCAGTGTTACTTGAGGAGTGCCAGACTGGTAACCATTTCATTTCCCCTACTGCCTAATTGGATATTTCTATTCTTTAAAATTCTATGCAGCTCGAGTTGCGTACTCGATCTTAGTGAAAATTTTTATCTAGTGCATATTTTTTAATGCATTTTAATGACATTCTTTATAGTCTAATTGTTTTTGCGAGCTCGCTGAAATTCGGTACACGGCAAGCAGGAAAATTTACTCTTTGTATAACTCACATATGTAAGTATATGCAGGGTGATTCGGGTGATTCAATATCGTTTATTTCCGCCCTATGCTAAAAATTTTATTTAAACGTATGTATACATACAAAAATAAAAAAATATCGAAAATTTATATAATTAAATTACCAAAAAAATTTGTTTTAATCCATTACTTTATTGCGATCTGTTTCTTAAACATTAGGTAATATTTTTACTTAGAGCTATTTAATTCATTTAAGAGAAAAAAATTTATGGAATACTCGCAGTGGTGCAAGCATTTACTAATTTTATGATAAATAATAATTTAGACTAGTTTATTAGCATATGAGGCTTTTTGAAGATTTTGTCTTGAGTCTGGTGAAGGTTGTGGGATTTGCAATTATTTCTGTGGCAAGAGGGCTTGAGTGCGATTGGATTCGTGTGTTGTGTGATGGGAAAAATTTTGGCGAAACGATTTTTTTATTCCACATCTATACCTTCTACCAAATGTGTTTTGACATCTGTCAAATTTCTGTTTTGACTTTGTTCGGTTTCCTTCTGTGAGCATCTTGCTGCCTTGACATTTCATTTTTAAAATGGCATCAAGCAAATCGGATCCCTGTATGCGCATGTAAAATAAAAATTAAGTTTTCAAACTAAGATATGGCAGCTGATGCTAAGGCAGTGATGGCAGGAAATTTGGTAAGACAGATATGTTTTAACAGTGAAATTCGCGGTCTCCCCTGACGTTTTTGTTTTAACAACGGTCTTTTAATACAATCAATAGAAGCTGTAGATGTAGGGTTATTATGTTTTTTCAGTCTATGGAATTTACGTAAAAAACACAAAATTAGTTAAATGCGAACCCTGGCTATATAGGATGCGTGGGAACCGGTCCATATTTTGGTCTTATGTTGGTAGGAATGTTAAGACACAGTGTCTGCCTGGCCTGACGGAAATATGGGCAAAGAATTCTTGGATTTTGCATTATGATAACGCGCTATCGCACCGAGCCCAAATTGTGCTGGATTATTTGACCACCACCAAGTAAATACCATCGTGCAAGCACCGTATTCACCTCATATGGCCCCGTGCAACTTCTTTTTGTTTGCTAAGTTGAAGTTAGCACTTCGTGGAAGGACATTTCAGTCGATAGAGGAGATCAAAGAGAATACGACGAAGGAGCTGAAGGACATCCCTTGGTCGGCCTACCAGAAGTACAAGGAGGACTGGGTTAAACGTTGGCACATTTGTGTCGCTTCAGACGGGTCATATTTTAAAGAAGATAAAATATATTTGCCTGAAATTTAACTCTGTTTTGTCTGTTTAAACATTCCCGGTACTTTCAGATCATAGGGTAAGTATGGTGAGCGGTAGTGAAAAGCTTAGTGTATTACCCCCATACCAGCTTATTAGAAGCATTTCTCGTTGCTTATCAATTTATTTTCATACAATTCAAAATAAATTTATAATTGTCAGATAATACAATTTTATGTGTGTTTGTAGTTCAATAATGCACTTCATAATTATTTGCTTTTCCAATAAAGTTCATTTTTTCTCTGTTCTTCCAGTGCGCGGCAGAGACGTTGGAAGGGACAATTATTTTGTATTGTGTGCGAAGTGCAGTAAAGAATAACGGTATAATTCTACTTATTTCAATAAATCATTATTTAAGTAATAAAACCAACAATAAAAAATACAATTGAAAATATAAATATTTTTCGTGTGTTCGCCGTAGAGAAAAGTCATTTGCTCGCGATACAACTTTCAAACACAACAATAATAATTTCCAACGAATTTCACGATACGGAGCAACATAAAAACAACAAAACGATATTTCACAACGCTTCGAAAATTCGTCAAAACCCATAAAGAAACCAAGGAGAGGAACACCTATCAAAACAAACACGCCTAGCGAGTACTAAAGATAAAAACGGAAGTAAATAGCGTTAGTAGATAATAAACATTTAAAAGAGCGAATAAAAAAATTGGAGATAAAGTTAAAAATAAAAAAACAAAACAAGTATTAAAACCACACACATACATACATTGGGTGAAATAAACAACCGCCGAAAAATTCCAAAGGCAATAAAGCGGTAAACATTTTATGCAAAGCAAATAAACAAAAAAAAGTAATTGAAACGAAATTTTTCATACTTCGTTTGACGCTGGAAACCGAGTGACGTCTGGGCTGTTAAGCCAGCATATCAAAACACAACGAGTGTGTGTGTGTGTGTTTTGTTTTGTCTCCATTATTATTGCCCTCTAGCATCGTCACGTCAATCAACAGCCCGTTTTCCAGCCAGTTAGAGAGTCAGCTGTTTACGACGCAATTAAGATTTGCATACCCACACACATACGAACAGACGGCTGACGACGGTCTTTTCTGCCATTAAATACCTGTGTAGACCAGGCACTTCACTCTTCAATATACTCGTACATATTTGCACTCTACTCCCCAAGCACTTCTTTCGACTGCTGCAAATAACTGTCGTAAATTGACGTAACAAACTAGCACAGTTGTACAAAGAGGCCATAAATTGGGCAGTGGAGACGTCAAAAGAGAAGACCTTCAAAGGCAAACAAACTAATACAAACACAAGAAAAAAAAAATAATACAAACACCAACAAAAACATCAGCAATAAATACCGAAAAGCAAACTATTGTTATCTTCGTGCCACACTCTCATTGTGGTAACAACAAAACTATACGGAGCATAATAAACACATATACCAGCAAAAAACGAAAAATAAAATAATAATAAAAGCAATACACAAACAAAGCTAGACATTAGCATGGTATTAGCCATACATTAGTATATACAAACATACACTGATAGCTGACTTGCGCGCTCGCCGATCATCGGATTTGTCTATATATACGCGCTGGCACAATTCGTGGCACAGATACTGATCGTATTCTGATCGTTACATTTAAAGTCCATTGCAAATTGCCAGCAATTCAGTCGTGTTTTGACTTTTGTACGTATAAGTACCGAATAAAAAGGACTACTTTGGATCGAGCTACAACCAAGGGGAGCACAACGCACAGAGAGACATTAAAAAAGCAAAAACTAAAAAGAGAAAAGCTTTTAACAGCACTTAACGAAAGCCATTGGGATCGTTTGAATATTCTGTGCTGAACGGTGCAAAGAAAACCGTTTTCCGATGTCGATTAATTCGCCAATACATATTAACTCTGACCTGATTTAAACAGGCAAAAAAAAACGACAGGTGTTAATTATAATACCAGTGTTCAACAACAACAGCAACAATATAGTAGAACAACGCCACATAAAAAAGGTGTTGTTTTTTTCGTTTCAGTTTCGTTTTCGAAAGCATTCTTCGTTTACCTTTTGAGTTAACTTTGGTTATTTTTTGTTTGTAAATCAAACACAAAGCTTATAAGTGAGTTTCCAGCGAAAAATTTATAAAATCACGTGTAATTAAATAATTCGTTGAAAAAAAACACGCAAAAACAACTTTAACACAGTAGTAAACAAACAAAGTGACTCATCAAAGACGAAACAACAAAAAGCAGTGAAGAGAGAGACTTCCAGCCAAAACAAATTCGTCGGCTATCTACTAATTGTGAACTCTACAAACCAAATATTATATATAAACAGTCAGACGCTTGAAGCGTTCGATCATTCGCAAGCAAACAATTGTCGATCGCGTGTCGAGAAACGTGCGTTAGCGCGTTTAACAGAAAACTTCAAAGTTTAATTTAATCAAGTTTGCTGTGTATTTATTCAAAGGTACAATAAACAATATAGAATTGTTGCGTTCTAACAGTATAAACGGTAAACATAAACAACAATCTGAAGGAACAAAGAATTTAATTTATCCGGGCTTTGGCCGTTGTATGGGTAAGTGTAAAGAAATGCAGAAAATTAGTCATCTAAGAAATACTATGTACATATGTGCATACATACATATGTATATATGACATAATATTAAAGTTCAAGACAAATTCATACAAGTTGTTACAAGGGTTTGTTGTTTTTTATTGCAATTTGGTCTTTTGAATGTCAACTTTTTTTTCTTTTGTTTTTGTTTTAAGATAATTACTAAATTATTAAGTCTAACGGTAAGCTGAACTTTTGGCTCTTTTTGAACAAACTAACCCCATCTAACGCGGGGAGAAATGCCGAGAGCTGTAGCAAGAGTGTTCGGTTGCATCTGAATTTTTTTTTTTTAATATTTTTAAATATTGTTGTTGCCTACTGACATCAACTTGTGTAGATTTGTCTTGGCAGGAATCTTCAAATTGAGTGTGATAAAGTTACAATTCGATTTTCAAGTATTTTTTTTTTTTTTTTTTGTCTGAATACCGCACAAACTAATACCTGGTTGCCGAAGTGACAAAACTGATAAGTGGGCAAAACTTATCTACTTGTTGGTGTTGGTAAATCAGCCGAGTTGTTTTTGTTCTTTCACCGTGTCCATGTGGCTGTCAGCTCAGAATGAAACAAGGCGAATTCATTATTTGTTTTCTAGTTTCTCAATTCTTTGCTTTGACAATCAAACGTACAGAACAGTGTTGTTGGACTAGTGCCACCACTTTTAATGAAAGCGCCTTGAATAATGTATAAAATATAGTTTTTGGCATAACCGACTGATTTCTCAAGTTAGAGTGATGGAGAGAAAAATAACTGCGTTCAAAGTTTACGAATACTGAATTGTAATGCTATCGCATTTTGTCTGAAGTTTCCTATTGTAAAAACATTAAAGAGCCGTTTATTGTTTGAGAGTGTTGAGATCTATTTTTTATTATTTTTTTATTTGAAGTATTTTTAATATGTAATTTTTGAAATAGAAATAGAAATTGAAATACGCTTCATTCGAAAGATAGCAAAGTTTATAAGGTGAGTTCTGTATTTGTATTTGGTTTGAAAAGGAAAACGAGAGAGATCTTTCTGAACTTTGGCTTTCCATACCAATAAAACAACATCGCTGCTCGAACTTGAGTTCTAAATAGAACTTTTGTTTTCAGCCCAAAACAAGCCATGCTCTCTTAATACTCCTAGGACAGAGAGTACACGTTGCCTAACCAAGGCGAATTAAATACTTAAGGTGTCGCATTCCCAAAACAGTTTATTGTTTTTCACGATTGTCACAAGTCTGACAATTGGCAAAAGGCTCATGGTCATTCAGTAATAATCTCTGTCTCTACTCATAAAGTTTGTCTGCCAAGCTATCTATGTATGTATGTAATTTTCTGCACTTATGAGTTATGCGACCTGTATGACGTGTGGTTTGTTCGGTTGATCAGTTTGGTAAAAACAGAAGAGTAAAAACTAAAAACAAAAATTTAATTTAAAACCAATAAAATCTTTATTGTCGGCAAATTTTCAAACAAACTATTTTATCAATTAAACTCTTGCGGCAATTGCGGAGCTTAATAAATAAATAATCGTTTTTAATTAAACGTCAAAGCGACAAAATGCCAATCATTCCCATTTAATTAATTGATTGAACACGAACATTAAAAAAATTTGAAATATGCAATAAAATTAAAGTTTTAATAGGAAGTCAACCTTGTCTGCTTGGTAGTTTAAAACTAGAAAAATAGCGGAATAAGAAATATACATAGAAACTGTACAAGAATTTTTGCACAGCAATGCTAAAATTTTTTTAATAGTTTTACACGTACCAACGAACCATAAAGAAAAACAAAATCTAAACAAGCAAAACAAAACTTTATTTAACTGCAAATATCGTAGTATATACATATATGTGTACGTATGTATGTATGTATATTTATATTTGCGTTTTTAAATATAGTTTGAGTTTTTATAGCCAACTGCAAAACCATACATAAACGTACATAAAAATATGCCATACACATACATACATATCTAGACAATAAATCGTATTTCTTCTCGCTTTCTAATATTTTTACAAGCAGTTAAATAATAATTTCACATGCGCGCTCACCAAATACTTTTATCGGTGTACATATGTAGATACATATGTACATATGTACTATATAGTGGGTACTAAATACAAACTAAATACACACACAATACCGCATAAAATTCGTTACCAGGCAGATGGATCGCATATCAAGTGAAATTGTACGTTTGCATATTTGTTTGTACATATACATATACATATGTATGTATGTCCATACAGGGTCTTTTAGGTGCTGTGGTATTTCGTAGCCGTGTTGCATTTTGGCGCCTCTTTCGCCAGATGTCATGTAGAAAATCTACAAATTAATAAAATGTATTCGATTTCACTCGAGAATCGTACAAAAATTATTAAAATCCGCTATGAAAATGCTGCATTTGTGAAATCTAAATTTCATAAAATTTTTGAGATTTTCTGTCGTTATAATCACCCAAACGAGCCCGAAGTCAATCCAAAAAGTTTTAGTCGACTAGCCAAATACAAATAATTAAAATCCATTACAGAAAAGGAAAATGTAAATAATTAATAATAATTTTATTCAAATAAATAATAAACATTTAATGAATTTCCATTCATTGAATTTAAAAAAAGAAACTCAAGAAGAAACTTGAATGACCCTCCCATAACTATGTATGTGCGCTGTGTATTATTTTCATTAGTCAATCAATTCGTTCAATCACTCGCGATGGTCAAAGCAAAACAGCTGCGTACAAACTAGACAAAAACAAAGGCATTTAAGAGCATTTCATTGTATGTGTGCATGTAGTAGTGCGTGTAAGAAAATATGTTTGAAAAAATGAGCAGTATAAATGTAGAAACCATGAATTTCGGTTTCACGTGACCTCCATTCGGCGATCACATGTACATTACTATGTATAAAGTCGCCTACGCAATACATACATACAAACGTTGTTGTATTCAGTAACTTTGTTTCTCAGCTTATATTAGGTTCCCAATTTTTAAACTATATTTGCTTATGGTCCTTGATAAAGTAATCAGAGCGTGCTCAAACTTAAGTACATGCTAGGTTTTCCGGTGACTATGTATTGCGTGTGACTCAAGTCCAAAGTTTTGATATGTATTATAGCATGTATTTTTTCGTCAAGTTAATCGAGCATAGAGATAGCGAGCAGAGAAGTGGCGCATCGAAGGCGCCTATGTATAGGAGCTGATTTGTATTAAAATCTTTGCTGTCGAAATTCCATCCCTAACAATAGAGGGGAAATTGAGTGATCCGAACATTTTTATGAATTTCGCATCATCACTAGTTATGTTTTTTTTTTTTCGTTTGAGGAACTTTACACTATAAAATAATAGGTAATTTCTATTTTGTTGCTGTTCTCCTCTGCATAACTTTTTCGATTTTATTTTTTACAAAAACAGTTCAGCTTAAAGTATTGAAGGAATTGAAATGTTTGTGATTTTAAATAGCACATTAATATCCACAACATTTTTTTTTCTTTTTATTTAATTTTTATAAAACTACTTGTATTTGTACCATCCTGTTCGAATACATGACATTTTTTGTTTTATACGTAGAAAATCAAGGTGCATTCATTAAAGGTGGTTCTGTAGACAACAAGAATGTTTTGATTGTCACGGCAAAGTATTGGATTGAATGAATTCACCTTATTTCATTCTGTGCTGACAGCCACATGCACACGGCGAATGAAAAAAAACAAATTAACTGATTTACCGATGATGCCACCTTTAATAGATTCGCCTCGGAGAAAATGCGAAACATCGTCAAGGAAAAAAATTAACAAACTCAAACTTCCACTTTACTAAAATTTTGTTTTCCTTGTGCAATCCCCTCGGGAGCACAGACTCAGTCATGCGTTGGTTTCGTTGATATATTTTGCTTTCCGACAGGGTAGGTGATTAGCCTGTAGCTAACTACTAAAATTTAATCGATTATAAAATTGCGTACTCAAATTTTTTATTTTTAAAATCCTGATTAATAACTATGAAATTTCAATGAAAATTTGTCGAATTTTTATGCGTCTTGTACATCTTGTATTATACTGGTCTTTTTTTTTTAGAAAAAACTATATTTAAAAATTAAAAAATAAATAACTAAATAGTTAAAACTTGCCAATATGTTTCCTAGTGTGTAGTACTAAACCAGAAATTTGTTTTACTATTTTAGAATTTCCATTCAGGTAGCAACAGAGGTCGCATGTGTAGGTGTAAATACTACATATATGTATGTATGAGTGTCGATGGATGTTTACACTAATTTTTTCGTTTTGAGTCCATCCAACAGACATGATTCAGAGTATCTAGGAGATAGTTATGTAGTGCTCGCGAGCATTCTATCTAATTTAATTACGCTACTTTTGCGGAAATCATATTTAGCGTGTGATTCACAAATGTTCACGCATACATACATACATATGTAGCAATTGGCGGACTAATGTAAGGAATTCAAGAGAAATAAGTAAAAAAATGGCGTGACGTGATTCCGTGGTGCTAAGTAGTATGTAAAACTGACGTCAATTGTGAACACTCTCATAAGGCTGGAATTTCATGCGGCTGTGCGTGAGGGAAAAACCGATCGATTTTTTCATTTTATGGCACATACATATGTACACACAATCGCCTGCACTAAATAGTTTTACAAGTGTCATTAATTGGGAATTCGAAAGTTAGCGGATATGGAAAGTTAAAAGAATATAAGCCCACTTCAAGTGTTAAATAAGAAAAATATTTATTTAATTGGCTGCGCTAAAATTAGCAAGCAAATTAAGATAAACTGTTCCAAGAATTTTTCAGAAAAATTTTCAAAACAAGAAGGATGAAGAATTTTCAACAAAAAAAGTGCGTATAGCGTAGTACACATAACAGAATTGAAACTTTCAAGGCAGACGAAGAAAGAGGGAGAGACCCGAGGGATAATGAGATAATAAGAGAGAGAGAGAGAGAAAGAAAGAACATATATTTAAATAAATTCACAACATTTGCAGAAAATACAAATAGACAAAATTTACAAAAATATGGTGCTCTCTTTCGCTCTACTATAGTAATATGGCGTTAGTGCTGTACGTTGACGCGTCACTCTCTTTCTCTCTCTGTTATATTCTAACGCCTTGTATATAATGTCTACTTGGTTCTATCTTGCTCCTACAATACGAGTAACGTCGTACGACTTAGACAAACTTAGACTTGAGCCTTAGCGTAGGAGTGGAAGAAAAGTCGAAGGGCCGCACAATAGGGAGACGTGAATAGCCTAAAGTGTATCTATGATATATATATAAGGTATAGCTCTCTCTCCTTTTCCTCTACGTTATATCTTTTTTCTATCTCGCGGAACGAAAATGCCCAGAACGTTGCATGACCTTGAAATTTTACTCTCCATTCTGCCTCGTCCCTCGACACCTAAGAAGTTTCACTTTAAAAATATCAAAATATAAAGTTTTTATTTTGTTCGAAAGTTTTGTCCATGACTTTTATTATTTCTTTGATATACTTTGCACTAGTTTTTTTCAATTTACATAAAGCTTCAATCACTTTTTCCAGCTTTGTATCATTGCACAAACCTACAAGTAACATTTCCACAGCTGTGATTAGCTGATTTGGATCTCTCCTTCTTGTGGCATCATTCGTTTTGGCGAATTCTTTAATTCTAATGTCATTCGTGCCGTAAATTAAATACCGTTAACGTTTAATATCCTGTCAAAATTTTACAGTTCAATAAGGGTATGTAAGTGATGAAGATATTAGGTTACTTGCACGATGTAGAGAAGGTGGCGCCTTTCGAAAACCACCACTTTATTTTGACGAATTTGACAATTGAGTGCCGTTAGAACAGAAAATAAGCAAACCTTTGTGGGCAAATGCATTCGCGAGCAGATGCATGCGAGCAAGATTTATTCTATACTCTTGACTTTCCACTCACTTACTTTCTATACTAAGGCCACAGTACTCGGAAAGTCGTAATCTTGTATTCTATTATTTTTGGGTTACTTACAGACTTGAATACTTATTTGTTTCATTGGTTTAATTAAGGTAGGTTCGCTGGCATTTGCTTAAAAAATTAAGTGAACATAAAAATAGATGCATAAAATGGCAGTTCAATCAAAAAACACATTACATACTCATTAGATAATCCCTAGTTATTATTTCTGATCATTTTTCAAGAAGCTCATCAAATTACGATTTCTTCAGACTCATCACTGCGGATTACTACACCCAGTAGTAAAAATCTTTTGCTATAATAAGAAGCAGAATATTCAGGGCACATGGAAGATATAAAAATTATTACTACTTTTCCCCATATTTACATAAAAATTTAACATAACTATACCATTTTGGATGTTTATAGAAGAAATTGAAATTTATGAATCACTAGACAAGCAAACAATTCATGCACAAGTTTGTATTTACACTTGCTCATATTCAAAAGTAATACCAAGAATTCTGCGCGTTCATCTTGGAGCGCATAGAGGCAAGCAGCCAGCCAACCGTGCGTCTCCATTGCGATATTTCGACGCACGTCAGAGCCTTTTGAGGTCATTGAAATTTTACAGATGTCAGAATGTATGAACTCAGCTGTGCATGATTTGTATGGTAGGGATGTAAATTTTCGGGATTTTATTGCTCCCGGGATTTTCGGGATCTAGTTTTGTAATTCTTGTAAATCTTGTAAAATTTCTTGTGTTTGGCGGTTGTTTCCATTGCTTTCGCCTACTCTTCTTCTTCACAAACACGTATTTCCCCATCCTTTTGTTTGTTTATTGATGGACTCTTACGACACCGCGAAGGCGCAATCTATTTCTCTATCATTCTTCGATTATTAATAGAAATTAAAATGTTTTCTGCAGTTCTCTACCACTACCATTAATAAAAATATAAAGTTCCTTAATCGAAACTATTGACATATTATACGCCTTTTTATTAACTCTGAAGTTTGCGAGCTGCTAGTTAAAGTCCAATGTAATTAATTCATTATAAACAGCTATGCGTGCTGATCATATGGCATTTGGCTGTTACGTTTTCGCATTTAAATAGTACAATCATGAATTCATGAATTTACGTTCTCTGTGCTTTATAAAACAAGGTGTTTCAAATGCTTAAAATTGAACTAATGCTACAAATAAGGCTTTTTTTCTGCTCAAAAAGGCAATCTTTGAGATGCAAAATTTGACTTAATGGAATCTAATGAAAATAAAATTATACTCATCAATACCTTACTTTGAATCGCTAAATAACGGGATCCCGATACATTGGGATGCTGGGTGATATCCCTATTGCACATGTAAACACATATGCATGCATGTAGAGCAAAGAACGAAAAGCTTCTCTTTGGCGCGCATCAAATTACGGAAGTAGCACAGAAAGAAATTGTTGAAAGCATTGTTAGCAATAAATTGTAGAAATTAAGAATGAGCTGTAGATAAATGCATGCGAAAAGCAGACACTTATACATACATACATATGCGTGGCTTTTGAGAGAAACATTTTGAAAGAAACTGACGAAACGCCATAAATTTCTTAAGCACAGAAATATTATACGAGAAATAGGATGAGTATTCCAAAAATTTTATTTTCGCAATTTCTGTTTAAGAATAATTGACCTTTGATCAAAAGGGAAATTTTTTCCATTTTTGCTTAAAATTCACATTTATTGTAATCATGGTGGATTTCCCCTATTTGTTTTAATACTAAGGCAAATATACATACATACATATGTATAAGCAGTTATGAGTTGTTATCAGCTATTTTGTCAGAAGTGATATTTATTATTTTGTATTTCCAACGCTTTGACTTTTTTCGACATACGAATATTTATTGAGTTCTAATAACTACGCAATTTTTTCTTCATTTTAACGTATGTAGTCATTGATAAGTTATACGCTTATCTCGAAAAATTTACTTAAGTAGCAGTTAAAAAATATTATGTAAGTGGGGAGCATCGCGCGTGCAGAATATTTTTATACTAAAAAGAGGTTTATAATCTATAGTGGTAGCGGCAGGCTCATCACCTACCCTGTCAGAAATCAAGTAGATTAACGAAACCAACGCAAGGCACGAGTCTTGTCAAAGCCCTACGCTTCCGAGAGGAGTGAACAAGAAAAAAATCTATAGTGCATTAATTGAAACCCATATGTACCTATGTATGTAAATACGTGCCGCCACTGCAGAGCAAAATACCTCTAATTAAGTATAAGTAGGTACTATGCTAAGAATTTATGCCTAGTGCATTCTTTTAATTATCCATAGGCTTATTGTACTCTTGCATAATAAACTTATGCTCTCGACAATAAAATTATCTGATCGGAGTATTTCAATTACGCCGAATGGGTATCTAAACCAAGGTGCATTGGATGCTTCTTAGCACTACTTCATCTGATCCCCAATATCAGCAAATGAATAGGGCCAACACGAAACTCAAGGGGTTATATACTACGACCAGCAGCGCCAAAAATGAGCTAAAAGAAAACCTGTTTTTAGAAGGGATAACAATAGAAATAAATATAAAAAAAATGTATACATTGTTTATTAGTACTTTAACTTTATAAAAAAATTTCTTTTTAATTTTTCTTTACAAAAATTAGTACTTACACTTTATTGTAATTTTTCTGTACAAAAATTAGTACTTAAACTTTTTAAAAAATTTATTGTAATTTTTCTTTACAAAAATTAGTTCTTAAACTTTATAAAAAAATTCATTTTAATTTTTCTTTACAAAAATTAGTACTTAAACTTAAAAAAAAATTATTTTAATTTTTTCTTTACAAAAATTAGTACTTAATATTAAAAAAAAATGTATTTTAATTTTGCTTTACAAAAATTAGTATATAAAAAATCACGTGACCCAAAGTAGAATGAAAAAAAAGTTGTCTACGTCTGCATCATTTCTCCTTGAAAGTAGTTTCGAGAAAAACCGAGTTTAAAGTTTGAGGTACAACAGCGAGCGGACCGCTCTCTATCTAAAGGGTTTTTCAATAAGGGCGGGTAGATGTTGAAATGGAATAAAATGGCGTTTGCTGTGTGGCACGTAGCGCCGTCCTGATGGAACCACATGTCGTCTAGGTCCATATGGTTCAATATGGGCCATAAGAAATTGGAAGGGCCACCACGTCTACCGAAAAATGGGCGCAATGCGCGGAACGTTTGCGTTAATGAACACTCATTTTGATAATAAAGTTTTATCATTTGAACGTGCTGTTCAATCGTGTAACTTGCCATGATGATTTGGAATAAACAACTGAATAATAAACAAAAGATTTGGCAGATGTCACCAAAACAAAATGGTTGCCACAGGGTGCCAAAATCGACCCGCGCCAATTGAAAAACCCTTTAGTTAATGGGCTGTAGAAGCCATAATATTGGGAATTTCCGCATAAAAATTTCACAATATATTCTTAAGATACTCTACTTTCTAAATATCGAAAACAAAAATTTATTTTTTTTTATTTTAATTCTGGACTATGTAACCCCTTAAGTAAATCTGCAACCAAATGTGTTATTTTCAGGGTTGGGTATTTTGCACTACCACTAATTTTTTAGTGATAGTCAAAATAAGGGTTTCATTATAACTTTTCATTTTCAAATTTCATTTCTCAGTGTTTTAACAATCGGCTTATTGCATTTATTACTTAGTGTTCTAAGCCGAACCCTGGTTATTCTCAGGACTTTTGGTTTTGTGGCCTTTTTTACTTATTCGACCGTATTCTATGACAGCATTTGGGGTTTTTATCAATTTCCAGGTACTCAAAAGATTAGGTACCTCACTATTATTTACTCGTGACTGGCTAGACAGGTTGAATTTTGCGACAAGACTAGTTTATGGCCAAAATTCGTATCTTAAATGACGTTAATACGAAATCCCAATTTATGTAGGCCTTATACATATCATTAATTATAAACCATTTGGGTTCAATTAACTTACTTTTTCATAGTTTAAATATTCCACTTCTGACTTACAAGTCTTTTTACACTTTTCATATCTCAAACATAATTTCGGCCATTTTTGTTTTTTACTGTTTAAAGAAATTACCTAAAAAAGTAAGTGTACTTAAATACTTTCATTTCTTTTTTATACGTGCAGAGCTTTCTAAACAACCATCGTATTTTGGAGACGAGCCGGACCTCCTGTTCAAAAGCGCGCAGGGCCGGAATAGTCTATTTTCAACGTGTAACGGTGCTGCAGCCGCCTCAACCGCCGCTCCAGCAACCGCTGCCGCTACAGCTACCGCTATTCCATTATCAATAAACGCAGCAGCCAAAATTAATCTAGAAACCTCGTTAAATGATTGCGAAAGTGGCTACGTGCCAACGGTTGGCCGTTGGGGCGCCGAATGGCCAAGTTGACTCGCCGAAGCCAGCCTGGTGCGATGTGGCGCCGCCGCCGCTAGCGCAGCAGCTGTTGAACCAGCTGTTGTTGTGGGCGCCGGCGCCAATGCCGGTTTATCGGCGGGTGCGGTACGTGTTGGATTGACTACGAACACCGTTCCTGTTCAAGATAGACCACAAAACAACAACGGCCAACGAATTGTTGTCGCTCAACTGCAGCAATGCAACGTGCACAACAAGACCTGGTCGTCGGACAACCACCATGATGTTGATGAAAGCCATGTGGACGATGAAAACGACACTGGTGGACGATGCGCTACAAATGGTGATGATGCAGTTGGCTCAACAACAACCGCCCCAACAGCAGTTGACAGCAAATACAAAAATGTTGACAACATGGAAACAGTTGGAGCCAGTGCCACTGCATCTGTCGCCGATATGGTTCGAAACTTTGGCAAAGTGGATAATGTGACATCGAATGCATCATTGGAACGCTGCTCCAATATACGTAAACTACTTGAGGAGCAGCACCGCAAATGGTGGCGCAATCAACTGCACGGCCAACAGGAGTGGTGGGCCGATGAGGATAGCTACAATTTAACTGCATTCAATCAAATCAACGGAATCTGGCCCCTGGGACATCCGCTACCACTACCCGATTGGGTGGCGGCTTGCGACGACGAACACACCAAAGGTACACTGCACTTCGATTCGGTTTGGGAATATGAAGATCTAAATGCCATTATTGAGACCAAATTACATCGTATGCTCGAGGAGACACATTACGATACCATCAATTTATTCGTGGACTTTTACCGCGCTTTCAAACGCACGCGCCGTTCAGATCTGAAATCATTCTTCCAGTTCTACGATTTGCCTATCAACAGGCGTCATCATATGTGCGTCTCATTGGCTATGGAAATAATGACACGCATCATCGAGATATTTCCAGTATTGCAACATTATCTGTATCTGGTTTCGTGCGAGGAACAAGTAATGTCCCAGAGTGATTATATTGAAAGCACTGAGGAAGTGGGTGGATTGAACTCTCCACATGCCAACGTGGAAAAAGAGCACGCCATGGTGGCTATGAAGATTACAATTGCTGGGCGTGAGGGTGTAATGATTTTGGATCCAGGTTATCACATTGGGCGTGCCGTAACAGTGATGTCGGACCAAATGTATCCGCACACTGGTAAGTTGCGACTGGCGGCCAAAAGAATAATTTTCTCAATCAAGCATCACTAAATTTTACAAGTTTAATTTTGTATCTCTTCTCGCAATAGGTTGGTTCACACAATCGAAAGAGACGCATCTGCAGCGTGACTATTGTTACAACTATTGTCTGCATAGCAACAAGTACGTGGAATGGATGGAACGTGAGACACGTGGCGATGAGCAATCCTTCAAGTCATCACTCATCTATATCGAACAGCCCTACGTGACTGCTATAGATGTGACAGTGCGTCGTAATTTAGTGTACAACTTCCGCTCGCTACTGTCACGTGACGCTAAGGGACGCGTCTTTGCGGGTATTTATCTGCCGGTTGTGCCAAATAGCAATGAGTCGCATTTCACCATATTCTACGACGGGCCGAATGATCAACGCATAAAAGTGAAATTCATGTTCAATGTCTTCAAAAACCCAACGAAGGTAACATAAATCCACGTTTAGCCGTTTTTGGTAGTTAATTGACATTTCTTCTTTTTATTATAATTTATTTATAGGTTCCGGATAATGTGCAACAACATTTGAATAAAGTGGCACCGCAGTTAAATATGAATGCAAAGGAGCTCACTGATCTCTGTAAATCCTTGGCCGAAGTCGTAAATGATCAGGATTTCGTGCGACAGCTGTTAGGCATCAACGAGGATATCGGAATTATGTCAGCCGAAAATTGACAATTAAAGGATAAAAAGGTCGATGCTGATCTGAAGGATGTCAAAGGCAAGAAACCACCTAAATCGAATGGCACAACAACAACAACAACGACGATGACAGAGATGGCCAATTCGAATGCAGCATAAACTTAAACATTTTCTCTGCAACTTAAATATTTTCAATTCATAATTATAAAAAAGTTAAAGTATAAAACAAAAAAAAAAAGTACATAAAAAATATGTAAGCAATAATTTTACGATTCTTCATAATGCACTTAAGAGAAACAACAAAATTAAAGCATGAAAAATTAAAGATATAAACATATATGGGGTTAATAGTTTACTGGTAGTTTGAAAACATTTATTCTTAACTTTAAAGAGAATTATGCCACATACATATACACAGTTAACTCTAATGAAAACATTATGTACTGCATACAAATGTGCTTAAGTATTAAAAAAAGCTATCTAGAGATTATTTAAAATTTTATAGACGAGCCTCACAAAGGTATAAACGTATATTTTCACAGCTTAATATGTTTCCAAGTAATTAAATATAATTTTTTCATTTAACTTTCGCCTATAACTTGACTTTAAAGCTAACCACGGATATCATGTCTCGCTGCGCAACTTTTATCCACTTATTACAAAAACAAAGTTTGTATAAATAATATTGCATAGTGTACCGAGTGTTGCTCACATTTTAGAAAACTATTAAAACAAAAGTAAGAAAGGAAAAAATTTTAAATTATGCTTGTAAGCAGCGTAAGAGTAAGAAATATATGCGCCGGCATAAGAACATACTTTTAAATGCAAGCTTGTAGCCGCACAGCAACCGTACATGCAAACACTTAAACACAGAGATATGATATCCCTAAAGCGTAAACTTAATCTTGCCACTCGTCCCTAAACTCTGCCCACGTATACACCCGCATATAACATTGTATTATTATTGTAATGGTCATACTTTAATTTAGTGTTTCCAGTAAAAAGCAAAAACAAAGAACAGAAGAAGAGGAAAATGTGGAAAATTATTCTTTAAAATATATAAAAGTATATTTAAAAACTTATGTAACGTAGCTTATATACTATGCACGAAATAAACTTTACTTTGACCAAAAAAGCCACTGCTGTTATAATTTTTGAAATTCATATTTGGGTGGGTAAGTAGAGAAGGCATAGAGAAATTGAGGGTTCCCCCGACAGTTATCGGAGCGACCCGGATTTCTATCTGGCCAAGGGCAGTATTTCAGCGGCATTCACAAAAAATGTATGGGATATGTTTCAGCTGTTACAACACCAACAAATTGACGGTCGAGTTTGAATATTAATCATGGATCGGAGCAAGCAAATATCACGAAAGAACAAACAACCGGTTTTAAACTATGCTGCGCCTGTCTGGTCGCCTGGAACCAGTGATTCGCAGTGGACGAAGCTTCAGACCTGCCAAAACACTGCATTAAGGACCGCGACAGGATGCCTTCTGATGTCACCTATACAACATCTACATGATGACGCCCTCATGCTGCCTATTAAGGGGCATACAAAATTGCTCAGCAAGCATTTTCTGCTAGGGTGTTACCGCAGGCCTCACCCGTGCAGACACCTGCTCGAGCCTGAACCACCTCCCAGGCACATCAGGAGGCATCTCCTCAACTACGCGGACGAGATCTCAGACAAAACCAACAGACAGCTACTGGATTCGACAGTTAACAGACAGGCCATGAACGACATTCATCGGGAGACTCTCAGCACCTACATAAGCTCCCGACTCCCGAATGCCGTTATCGTAGTCCAACCACCACCAATCGCAGACGAAGAGCTCCAACTTCCCCGAGAGTTCCGCGTAACCTTGGCACAATTACGTTCTGGATATTGTAGCAGATTAAACTCCTACTTATCCAGAACCGACCCCGACATACTAAACATATGACCAGCATGTGAAGGCACCCCGCACGACACTAACCACCTTTTCACATGCCCCATCAAACCCACTCATCTAACACCCCTCTCCCTCTGGACCCAACCCGTCGAAACAGCTAGTATCCTGGGCCTACCGTTACATGAGCTAGACGAAGACGACCGCTGATTACGCTACACTGACAGGGCAAAGGTACTGCTACAACAACAACAACGAAAGAACAAAGATTCAACATTGATGAAGTGACTATAATTCATTTGGTTCACTAAGATCAATGGCTTTCATTACGGCTTGCTCTATAAATCTGAAATATGAAGTTCCCCATGCAAAGCTGGGTTCCATTAATAACAATACTTCTACGCGCAAAGATTAAAAGATTTGCGACTTTAGGTAAATGTAGAGGAGACGTGAGCGAACTACGCTGTTACTTGGGGTAGGTAGGTGAAATGGTTGAAGTGCCAGACTGGCACTCCCCAAGGAGCACAGAGCTGTTGATATATTGGAGAAGATTGATGGGATTTAGGTTGGCGCACTGCCCCAGGCTGTCGAAGAAAGGAGCACCAAGTGACCTTAGTCGTCAAGCTGCCAAACTCGGACATTTACAGAGAAAGTGCTCAACAGTATCCTTCTCTGACAGGTCCCCACAGCTTCTGCAATGGGGGTTGAATGGTAACCCTAGCTTTTCCGCGTGTATGCCAATTGTCCAGTGACCGGTAAACACGTGTATCCGTATATTGGGGTTTTCGAAATAGCACATGAAGAAATAGAGCCCCATCTTTTCTGCGCTTTGGTGAGAAATAATTTGTGCAGTTGCCTTTTAACAACTGTCAGGGGAAGCCGATGACCGGGTAGAAGGTCGCTGAGGTCAATTCAGTCTCCTCACTGGCAAGTTCATCAGCAATTTCATTTCCCTCTATGTTCCTATGTCCTCGAACCCAGATAGAGAAAGGTTACCTGCACACCCAAAATAATTGATCTCCTCCTTACAGGAGTTTACCAGTTTCGATTTGCACCATGGCGCGGTCAGAGCCTTGATCGCGGCTTGACTATCGGAAAAAATGTTAATATCTCCCCCGCTCCCGCGTTCCCCAAGCATTTTGCATGCCTGCAGGATCGCAAAGACTTCTGCTTGAAAAACACTAGCAGTAAAAGGAGATAGATAAATTGGCTGATTTAGAGAAAACCCCTGATGGACTCCCGATTTCATCTTGGAACCGTCAGTGAAGGCGGAGGTGCACGCTTCGGTGCAGATGTTCCCCTCGATCCAATCCTGCCTATTTTAAAAGATCGCCCTAGCACCACCCTCAAACTCTAGTTTGCGGCTAGAGAGATCTGTTCGAAGTTCGGTGAACTACGGCGAAATACGGTGTTAAAAAATGTTACCATGTCCCTTGAGAAATTGCCTCCAGAGGTCAAACCCTTACTCCTCTTTTAATTGGGGTGTGTTCGTCGCATTCAACAATTACAGAAATATTGCGACCCTTCCACATTTTTAATTGCCTGTTGCTGATACTCAGCTGATTTGCAGCGGTTATTTCGCAATTCAATGTTCGATTTTATGCTTCTTCTTCTTCTCCCTCCCTGCTTTTATCCCATTTCACTTGGGGTCAGCTCTCCTAGTACGTAATCTTCAGATTTCACGAACCTGGCTCTTCTCGGTGTTTAAGTTCGGGCGTTTCGTATCACTTTCTATTTGCTTCGTGCATGTATGCTGTTGCCAACCTAGCTTCCTTGGCGCAGTAGCGAAGTAAAACACGTGTTTTATCATATCTGATTCAGGCTTCCTCTGGACATGCCCATACCAGCGAAGACGACTTTCTTGTATTTTTTGCTCACTCGACGCGATTTGAAGACTTCCACGAATGAATCGATTAGCCACTTTGTCGTCACACGATGCTGACCACTCAACATTTTCATTTCTGCCGTTTAAAGTTTTCTTTCGTGTTATTTTTTTATAGGCCAGCACACGGCACCATATAACAAAGTGAGACTTACGGCGGTTTTATATATTTGCCTTTTAGGTGAAGTGGCATTCCTTCATCACATAGCACCCGGGTTAGAGTTTTCCATTTTAAAAATGCCGAGTTAAGCCTGCACGTCTTTTTTAACTTCTCCAGTATTCGTTATAACGAAGCCTAAGTATTTAAACATGAGGACCTCATTTCGTGTGTTGCCGTCCAACATAATTGGTGTTAAGGGGGGGGTACGGTCACAAAATCGAAATTTTTTTTCTTCACTCATCTTATAGTAAATCATTTCAAGAATGTTGTGTCAAAATTTTAAGTGGATCGGAGCAGAACTCTCAAAGTTATAGCCTTTGTAGGCACTCTACCTCGAATGCGGAGCATCGATAATTTCTCAGAGTCATTTTTTCAAACGCGTTTTTCCCGAAACGACTTCTTAAAAGTCGGTGCCAATCACAACTCCGAAACTATTCAACCGATTCTTTTCAAATTTGGCACACGTTTTCTAAATCAAAAATACCTCCCCCCTACACTGTTTTTTTTCATTTTTTGATTTTTAAGGTTGTTTTTCACTTAGAAATATGGCGAAATTTTTCGCCAAAAATGCTCGTTTTACGTTTTTTTGCCACCAAAACTACAAAAATGAAAAAAAAAAAAATTTATTAATGTAGGGGGGAGCATTACGTCATACTTTAACTGAAAAATTCGACTTTTTTAGTTTCAGATGATTCTACGACGAATGCCGATTGGCACCGCAGAGCACCTCTCGAAAAACATATCTCCAAAAAAACTCTGTCATGGGCTTATTTGTCAATATTTTATTATTAATATTTTTTAAAAACTTATTGAAAAGATGTACAATAACATGTAACTGATTTTATTAACGTATCTTAAGCCATATTTCTGTAAAAAATTCACAAAAAAAGTGTTTTTTTTTTAGCGCTAAACCCTACCCCCCGCTTAAGCTTATTACCTTAGAGTTGGTGGAAAACTCGCAGCGCATAACCTCTGCCTTTTTCCTGTTTATTTTTAGCCCATTCGACTCAAGGGATTCAATGAAATATTCCTTCCAATTGTTGTTTTTTCTTATTATTATTATAAACTTTTAAGCGGTAATCTGTAAAGGTGCAATTACTTTCACTTCCTCCATAATTTTTTTATTTCACGGCGTAAGGTCCTTCGCTAAACGAAGAATGTGCGATAAAATTTCATAGCAGAATACAACTTACATAACAACGAAATTCATACACAATTTTGCTCTTTGTTTTGCAAAATTTACAAAAAACTTAAAAAAAGTTTCACCCAACTATAATTTCTGGCTTCCGGTTGATACAAGATTTCTCTAAATTTGCACTCGAGCGGCATCTACGCTTCCAATGCAACAACTAAATAAGCTGATATTTGCCTTTGACAGCCGACGAATAGCAGCCAACTTTCGTGGTCTACGTGGAAACGAATGAATAGCCGAATAGGAAAAACAACGAAAGCAACGATAGTGAGCTGTCATACTCACGGCGAAATCTTTTGGCAAGACTCAATTCGTTCGTTGTGAATCAATTTGACCAGTTGTGAATACGTGTTTTCATAGAAGCTGTTCAAAATTTGTTAAATAATTTGACAAAAAAATGGTAAATTAAAAAGAAAAGTGCAATGTGTCTAAATTATTGCTTTACCTATTTGGTTTCTACAATTTCAGCCTGCACCAGCCAGTTCAACGTCCGTGGGCAGTGGCTCACGTTCGCCAACGAAAATGTCGGCGCCCCGCAGCGCTGGCGCTGGAGGTAGCAACCTGAAGCAGCGTAAGACCACAAGTAGCACCACAGCGGCCAGAAGCCGCACCACTGGTGCTGGTACCGGTGGTATGTGGCGTTTCTACACCGACGACTCTCCCGGCATTAAAGTGTAAGTTTTAATGTGCCAACAAAGCATTTTTATTCAGCATAAATGGTGTCACATTTGCAGCATTACCCAATGTATAGACGCGTACTTTCTCTTTTGTAATCCAAATGAATGCGTTAAATATTTTATTTTTTGTGTTATGAAATCGTCGTGTGACTTAATGCTCATGTTAAAAAAAGATTGTTAGACTATTTTAATTCTCATTCAATATTCAGGAAGCTATGTGAATAACTAATTCAAGTATACGTCTTGTATTTTGTAGCGCTGAACTTTTTAAGACCTAATAATTGTGTTAGTTCGTTTTTTTTACCATTGCCTCTGTTTTACAATGCGAAACAATTCGACTCAAGTTAACTGCCGCCCTTAAAGTGAATACAACCCGAACTTAGTGCCACTTCAGTTCAGAAATTAATCACTCTTTTATAAATATGAAATTGCATCTTTATTATAGATTTATTTTTGTTTTTTTGTTTGTATTCCAGTGGTCCTGTGCCCGTGCTAGTGATGTCTCTGCTATTTATCGCCTCCGTATTCATGCTGCACATTTGGGGCAAATACAACCGTTCTTAAGAGAGAAACAGCAGCAAAAGAAGAGTGTGTGCAACGACTACAGCAACAGCAACAGCAACATATAAACAAGACGGCAATGCGTGTACCTGTTGTTATCAGCATTTTTGGGAGCTATGAAAATGTCAACGTCAGCAGTGTACCAAAACAAGAATAATCCTGACCGTAAGAAAAATACTCAGATTAAACGTCAGTTACGGCCGACTGTTGCTTGTTGCGCACCACTATTTGCAATTAATTTCCAATATAAACCTTCGCTTTTAAGTTTAGTAACTAAGTTAATTTTCTACGGATAAACAACAATTCCATAACATTGCTAATTAGTTACGAATGTTAAATGTCATTACAATTTGATGCCGCCTTAAAGTATGCAAAGAAAGCAAGTTCATTCCACAATTAAAAGTGGTTTTTCTGTGACTCTTCTTTTGGATAAATAACTAAACGGTCGTTTTTTAATTCCCATTCGTAAGTTTCGGCATTTAATAAAGCAAACCAATGCTTTTTCTTGTGAATCGAACTATTTGGGTGTACATAGTCAGCGATTTGTCTAAAATTTTCAGCACATCTTCAATAACAAAAAAATTTAAGCAGGAAAAATCAAAGTTACATACATACATATGTGCACTTTGAGCCAAAGTAAACATATAATAAAATAATTAAAATAAAATATTGAAAAAAAATTTAATTCGATTTATTTTTTGCAATGAATTTATGAATAACTTAGAGGTCGTATTTCAGAAAGGAAATTCTTAACATTTACCAACAGTTTTGAATCTTTGCAGCGATTGTCCAAAGCAGCGAGATATATGGACATAATAAGTTGATGGAAGTCACTATAGTTCTAATAAAAGATAAATTTGGATGTATGCAGTTTGTAATAAATGTGCGGGAGGACTTCAATTAACTATGAAAATTAATTTCAGTTATTAATAAATTGACATACACTCATTTCAACGAAATACAGTGCCGGACAAAAGTGTAGGCACAATAAGCTTTCCTATACATTTAAGGAGTTACAACATTTGCGTAATGTTCTCCGTTTTCGTTTCAATTACATCCTTTAATTCAATTTTTAAACCTACTTTTATATTTGTTACAAGAAAGGTGCGAGGTGTGAGAAAAATGTGAGTTTTCATGGGATCAAAAGTATAGGCACAATTTTTCATTATTTTCCCATTTCTAACACTTTGTGTATAGCTGGCAACTCTTTTTTTACAAAACATATAATATGTTCTAATATACCGTTACTTAAATTTTACTACTTTTGTGTGCAAGATCAGTGAAAACGTTGTGTTAGATTTTTTCACACAATGAGTCCAAAAAGAAAGGAAACCACAGAATCACAGAGTAAAATAATAAAGTATTTACATAAAAAAGGCAGGCAAAGAGCGAACGCGAATTGTGCGAAAAGTGGAAAATGATTCGAAAATTACATCAAACCATACCAAGATTTTGGCAAAGAAGTCTATACCAAAACGGTTTGACGAGTACTTCATCAGGTTGGGTACAAAGAATGTGTGACAGGCGCAAGTCCTTCATATCTGCAACCAACCAAAATAAATGGGTGGCGTATGCAAAACAATTTGAAAACCAGCCTCTTAGCTACTGGGGCAATGTATTATTTTCAGATGATAGTAAATTTATTATTTCGTGTTCAGACGGCCGCATAACTGTGTGGCGAAAACGTAACAGCTTACGCTGTAAAAAATCAAGCACCAAGTGTGAAGTACGGTGGGGGAGGATTAATGGTTTGGGGTTGCATGTCTGCTGCAGGTGTGGGGGAGCTTGTATTTGTTGAAGGACTAATGGGCGAATCAGTTTATTTAAACATATTGATCATCAGAATAATGATCACATTTCAGCATCAGAATAATGAATGAAAATGACCCTAAGCACACGGTGCATGATGTAAAAATGCGGCTTGCTTATCACACGGCACATGCTCTGTCGCACCCCGCACAGTCTCCGGACCACAATTCCGTTCCGGAGGAATTGGGACGACGAGTCAGAAGATGTGCGATTTCAACGAAGCCTGAATTGAAAGCATCATTAATAGAAGAATGGCTTAATATTGGCGAAGAATTTACAAAAAAATCAGTGCAAGTCAATGCCGAATAGATTGAAAGCCGTATTAAAACAAAAAGTCCTTCCAACGAAGTACTAACTTTTAAGTGTATCTTTAAATTTTAAACATATTAAAGAACTGTGCCTATACTTTTGTCCAGCAAATATTGCTGTACTTTTACTTTTCCTTGAATTTATGGCTTCAGCGCTGTGTATTTTCAAAACCTAAAACTTGATTTTTTAACTAAAATGTATGAGTATGCGTAACTTATGTGGAATAAACAGTTTTTGTTATCGTTGATTTGAAAGACTTGATTTTTATTCCATTGTCGTTATTGTGCCTATACTTATGTTCGTCACTGTAGTTACTTTACATATTTAATTTGTTATGAAAAAAAATTCAATTTATGAAGTCCCTTTTAAATTATTCAAGTTTTGCACTAAGCACCAAGAATATGTTTATACTTACATCTACGTTTCGCCACGTTAAGCTATAATCCAACAAGAATTCGTCCAAATTATCCGAGCACAACTCTTTTATATCCACAAAGGTGGCATTCTCTGGCGTAATGCGCACACACATTATATTTTCCACTGGCTCACGATGATGTGCAAAGCCTAATACAAGATCGCGACGCTGCGCCAAGCGATTCCAATCGGAGCGTACAAATTTCAGAAACAAACAATGCAACGCCATGCAGGCATAGGTGTGCAACTCACAAGCCAAATGTTTCTCGGAAAAGTAACCTCAAAATAAGAAATGAATGAAGAATTTCTGCTGCAATACGCAAAATTATGTGTACTTACCATTCTCAATATAGAAACGTGCATCGTGGTTGGAAAATATGTTTAAGAAGCGCTCACGAAAACGCTGTGCAAACCGAGAAGATAATCGAATATTAAGTGTACATCTTCAAAATTAATTCAGTTTTTATCAACCTTTTTCAATTCTTTAAAATCGGTGATTGGCTCTTTGATGTCCAAATAAATTTTCCGATAGCGTACAAATCCTTTCGTCGGCTCCGTCACATAACCACGATAACCCTTGGCTGAAATGTTAAGGACACATTTAACATATTGGGTTGTCAGCGTAAAAATTACTTCGCCTTCGCTATTGAATTTTGTATGAAAAGATATAATAGTCTTATTACAAATTGAAATTTTGCAATAAATTTACTTTTCCATGTCTGGTTCAAGAGTCCAATCTTTAAACGGAAAATGCTCATATAGCTTGAATGCAAGTCCAATAGTACCTTAGAAGAAATGAATATGTGAAAAATTTAAAATAAGTTACAGCTTCTTTGTAAAGTAATGCAGATTTCATATAAATTGAATATCATCAGTTTAAATTACATCGGGTGTTTTTTTTAGCTGCATGATAACTATCCATATTGATAACTTTGGTTTGACAGCTAAGAATGGCAAACTCTGTTGATATTTCTCTTCAGTAAGGTTTGAAAAGTCAGCATAAATCGTTTAACGATTTCTTTCGAAATGAGAAAGAGGCTGCCGTTACAGTGAATGGCGCGGGCTATCGAGCTATGCTGACTGAATTTTTGTTTTCAAAAATTAATTAGCTAAACAGCGACGACATTTGGTTCCAACAAGACGACACAACTTGCCATACAACGCAATTAACAATCGATTTATTGCAGAATTCAAGCTACCATTGACGCCAACGGCCAGATTTTAGTAAAAAATTGGACTGATCTAATGGACCTTGTAATTCGTAGACTACATGAAATTATCGAGCAGATTATAAAAAAAATGCATTCCAACAATATTTCTGCTTTGTAAAGGATGGATAAATTTCAAGGGCCGATGTTGAATGTGCACCACACCTAAACGTCAACGACACCGTTGGACTTCTTTCTTTGGGGATATTTGAAAGAAAAGGTGTACGTCGATAAGCCAGCAACAATTCAAGAGCTAAAGGATGAGATAATTCGGCACATTAACGGCATAGAACCTCAATTATGCCTCAGCATCATCGAAAATTTGGACCATCGGATGGAGGTGTGCCGATATTTTGTTTTATATGTAATTGAACCATACCAATATTACCATAATAAAGAGAAATGACAATAATTTCTTAACAGAATTGTACTTTATTCAAAATCAACACCGGCCCTTGAAACTTAACCACCGTTTATTATCATTTTAAGCTCTTAAGGAGTTAGGGGTAGTCCGAATTTTCAAAATATTGCATTTTTTTTTGCAGTTTCTTAAAATACATATTTGCATTTTTTTTTTAAGTATAAAATATTGCGTGAAAATTTGAAGTGATTTCGACAAATACTTTTCGAGTCATTCAACAATTAACAAAGGGCGCTCGGGCGCTCCGGAGCGTTCGAGAGCAAGTAGCTGGATGCTGCACATATGAAAGTGGCAGATAAGAGCGCTAACGATAACACTCGAGAAGGTAGAATGCTACGTAGGCAACAGCAAATCGATATTTTGGAAGCTGCTATGACGGCTGAAGAACTATTATATGGCCCAGGAATAGATGACACAGTGTAAGTAATTAAATAATTCGATTCAATAAAACTCTACATAAATCGATAGCAAAACTTTAAATGCATTTTTCTCAAAACTATGTTTTTTGAACTGGTGATCACTGTAACTTAAAAACCGCTTTGTAGATTTCAATAAAATTTATACTGCTTTTGGAAAACAAAAAAAAACTCGTGCCTGATCGAAAGATTTTTTTTTTTCAAAAATTTTGATATTTTTTAAACAATTAATTGTCGGTTTTTTTCTCGAAAGTCTGAAAAATATTTCCTGAGGCCGCCATATTGTTAATTTAGAAAAAACGCTTCGATCAGGCTCAAGATTATCTATTAATGTGATAAAACTAATTTCGCTTGACCTATTGATTTTAGATGAATCTCCAAGGACTTGTGATGATCACCGCAAGGGACTTCTGGAGAAAGGGGATCCACACACAAACAGCGTAATTTTGTTTTTTTGAAATTTTGCTAAAGTCAAGTCGAAACATGATGTATAATGCGATTTTTTTTTGTTTTGTTAAATTAACCAATTGACTAGCATACACAATTTTTTAAACTCATAATTTTTTCGGGCCTCTGACTACCCCTAACCCCTTAAGAAAACACATAAACTTATATAATTGGTGGGCATATTCTTTATTGGATGTTTGGCCGAGCTTCTACTCCAATTTGTAGTGTGCGACTTGATTGATGCTGTTCCACAAAGGGAAGATGGTGGAAGCTTTTTTATAGCAATGGACGACAGCTATTGGAAAAAAACTTTTTCTATCATTTGATACTTGATGCCCACCGTGGGCTCCGACACCGAGCCCTACGAATGGTACTCACACACATACCCATTCGACTGCTTTTAAGTTAATTGGTCAATGTGAAGTAAAATACGAGTTCTTCGATAGGGTTACACAAAAATGTCTGTTTTAAATATTTATACATACAAGGCGAAGTCCAAAATAAACAAGACTGACGTCCAGGGCCGTAGAGAGCATATCCGGCCCCGGGGGAAAATCCGGGCCCCGGGGGAAAATTGCAAATGCGGGCCCTTTCAAATGATGTCTAATTCATATAAATACGTATAATCTCGAGTCCGGGCCCCTCTGAAAACTCCGGGCCCGGGGGAAAAAGTACCCGATCCCCCGCCCCCCCTCTCGTCGGGCCTGGTCATTGGTACAAAAATGAGTTTCGCACAAAGAGCTAATATCAAATTTTATTTTAAATTCCGTAAAACGTTTACCGAAAACGAAAATCGATTTATCGCGTTTTAACTGATCATTTGGGCTTACGACAGATCTGTGCACGTTTCATTCCACACAAGGACCAAAAATTTCTCAGAATTCGAAAGATCTCGAGACGAAAACTTCCTCTACAACATTGTAACTGGTGGCGAAACGTGGTGTTTCCAACATGAACCTGAAACTAAACGTCAAAGTGCCGAATGGAAGACCCCAGACGAACCACCACCCAAAAACTTGCGTTTGGAAAACTTGTTTTTACATTTCCAAGGGATTTGTTCGCAAGGAGTTCGTGCCCTGAGTACTGTGAAGGAGGAAGCTGGCGCTTATTGCATGATAATGCACCATCTCATCGATTCACTCTTGTGACTGATTTTTTGTCTAGATATCGCATTTTAACCATCAATCACTCACCGTATTCGCCTGATATGGCTCCCTGTGACTTCTACCTATTCGGAAAATTGCATTTGGCCATGAAAGGAAAAGCTTTAAGATTGCAAAGAACAGTATATCGAGGCCAGTGGGGACTATTTTGAATAAAGAAACTCAAAGTTATCAGAACAAAGCTCTTGTCGTTTCTATTTTACCTCAGTCTTGTTTATTTTGGACTTCACCTTGTAGATCAGTTCGAACCTACCCTAGAGCACCAATTATATAATTACTGTAACGACAAATAATAATCTAATATCTGTAGAACGTGGGCAACATATTACAACAACAAAAGCAACTTAGCCCATATCTACCACATTTTGAAGAAAAAAAAATGGAAGGAAAAGGACGCACTTTATGCGTTTCATTCACTTAACCAAATCATTTATTTCTCGCACTCACCCAATCGATCGGTCCAAATGATAATCTTTCTATTTTGTTTCTCGTATTCTGTATTCTTAATGTATTTAGTCGTCCAGTGTGAATAGCGGAATGTTTTCCGTTTATCCTCTACTTCTGGTTCGGGTACGCCCTCTGCAGCGTCTTCGTTCTCTTCCTCCTCCTCCTCCTCTTCTTCTTCCCGCGCTTCCTTCTCGGCTTCCGCTTTCGCCTGAGCCTCAGCCATTTGTTTACGCAACAACTGCACCTCACGTTCCATCTTGTCTCGTTCTTTATCGCGTTCCTTTTGTTCTTTCAGCTTTGCCATGTCCATTTGGCTCATTCTTGAAATTGATTGTTTTTGCTTCATAGATGCATGCTTTATAGCTGGCACACTTGACGTAGATGATGACCTTACCGCCAGAGTAACATTTGATGAATCAATCGATGCTGTCGTCTTGACTGCCTTTTTACGCATAATAAAAATATTAGGATCGATTTTCTTATTAGGCACCATAAGTGTATGCTTGTAGCTGTTTTGATAATCAATCTTGATCTTATCTAGGGTTTGCACCAACTCGGCGAAACTTTTCGGATATCTGGTCCCCGTGTGGGCCGCAGGCTCTATATTTTTATCGCGCTTATAATAATCGATACGCATTTTTTCAAGGCTGGCAAATAAGGGGAAAATACGTTCGGGATTATTTTGACCATCGTATTGAAATTCCTTAATTGTTTCATCATTTTGGCTCATCTCGGATTGACGTTTACGTAGCAAAATACCACCTTTTCCTTTGGACTTGCCGCGTTGTTCTTCGGCCGCTTCGTCTTGCAACTCCACAGGAAACTTGAAAGAGGAAATGATGCGTGGCATGCAATGTCGCCGTATATTACATACTTGAACAACAGACAAGGGATAGTCCATTAAAAAATCTTCAACTTCTATCCACTCTGGTACTTGAGCCGATAGAGTTTGTTGTTGTTGTGACATAGGAATGGGTGGAACTAATGATGCATGATAAACATTCGATAATGAACGCCTCAGGCGTACGGACATATTTACTGTGGATTGTCTTGGCGTATAGGAAAGATCTACGGATACTTTAGACAAAGACTCTCTGCCATTTTTTACCAATAGCTTATTAGGTTCTTCAGTACGTGGTTGTACGTGATCTGGACTAGACACGTTTTCCTCTAAATACCCAATTAAATCATTCTCGAAATGACACGCTACTGGTTCTCCCCATAAGCATAAATAATCAGGTAGTTCCAATGTGACAACGAAGTTCGGGGTATCAAAATATTGCAATATTTCATAGGGTTGACTTTCCGGTTTACTACTTTGTCGTATCAAGCTACGCCTCTCCGACATTGTTGATGCGCGTATAAATGACCCAGAGATTATAGACATACCAGAAACTACTGGTAAAACTTCATCCGCAATTACATCTTTTATAATTTTTAGTTCGCCATTATTTTCATGCCATGTCATATTGAAGTCATTGAAATTGTAATGCGTTGGTTTTTTAACGAAATGCAATTGGTAGATTCCACCGAGTATTGCATATCTCTTTAAATTTATCTGAAATGAAAATTTTGTTGGTTGGCTAAATGACAGTCCAGATTATTGTTTACAAGAGCGCGGAAGCATTTTGCCGAGAGTAAACGCAAAAAAATGATTTCAAACGTAAGAGTGTGATTGCATTATATTTGGCTGGAAAACCACAACCAGCGATTGTTCTTGAGCTCAAGCACCTTAAAGTAAATAAAGTTTTTGTTTATCGCACCATTACTCATTACAATGATACTGATGATACTAGTAACATCGCGAAACGTCATGGAGGTGGTCATCAAAAGACTGCAACGTCACGTGAAATGGTTCAAAAAGTGAAGAAGCGACTTAAGCGAAATCCCCGACCTCCACTGAAAGTGCCAATGGCGAAAGTGCCAAATGGCGAAAGAACTGAAAATATCTGACCGTAGCATCCGCCCCATACTGAAAAACGATCTCAAAGTCAAGCCTTACAAGATCCAAAAGGCGCATAATCTCACACCAAAGCAGCAAGAAGTCAGACTAGAGAGAGCGAAGGAGTTGTTTCATTTGGCCGAAAGCAGTCAATTTCCGCACATTGTGTTTTCTGCGGAGAAAACTTTTCAAATTGAACAATTCGTAAACTACCAAAGCGATAGGATTTATTTGGTCGACCGTTCATACGAGAATTTGAATCATCGATTGGCCAACAGGAGGCAACACCCTCCACAGGTAATGGTTTGGGCCGCTGTAACCGCAGATGGGCATTCTGCGTAAAGTATTGTGGAGGTTGCTTTGAAGCCGTGGGCAGACAAACATTTTGGTTGCAGAGCATGGACTCGGCACCATCTCACAAAGCTCGAGTGAACCAAGAATGGCTAAAAAACGTCGTTCCGAACTTCATAACGTCCACACAATGGCTCCCAAATTTACCAGACACGAATCCGATGGATTATTCTCTTTGAGCCATATTGGAGAGCAAAGTACGAACTAAAAGATTCACCTGAAAAAACCCATTGTCCGGGTGTGGGCCAAAATACCTGCAAGCCACATTCGGGCAGCTTACAAATCGTTTCTAGACCGTCTCAAGGCCATAGTCAAGGCATAAGGTGGTCATATCGAGTAAAGTAAATTGATTCTTAATTTTGTATTATTTTCACACATTTTTTACTAACGCTTCTCTATCGTTAGAAATATTTTCTCCCAACAAAATTACGGTCATCTGTACATACGCCCCTCCTGACCAACGCTTTACAGCAAATGATTTCAATAACCTCTTTCCAACATCAACACCCCCATTTATCTTAGCAGGAGATTTCAATGCGTGGAGCCCTTTTTCTGGGTCGAATTTTGCAAACGGAAGGGGTCGAATAATTGAAGACTCAGTTCTTTCTTCAAACCTAACTGTCCTTAATGACGGTTCGCCCACTCACTTTTCTACGCACAAAACATTTACCCACATTGACATCATTCTCTGTTCGACTACACTTTCTACTAGCTCTACCTGGAACCTTATAGATGATTTACATAGCAGCGATCATTTCCCAATAATCACAAAAATCCATCTGAACCCTTCCCGCCCCCTCTTCCGGCCAAGAATTAAGAACATTACAGACTCCGGTAATTGGTTAGAATTCAGAAATGCTTGCGAAATTGGTAACAGATCACGTCCTATTTCTACTAATGTAAATCAAGAGACTTCACATATATGTACATAAAATCATTAGATCCGCAGCCAACCTTGCCATCCCACAATCATCCAGCAAGCCTACCAAACCGGCCCCATTATGGTGGTGCGATCTCCTTTCAACTCTAAGGCAAGAAAAACAAAAAGCATGGCACGATTACAAACGCTCGCGAGCATCCTTAACCTTGATCCAGTACAAAAATGCTATTTTTCGTTGCAAAGCAAAAATTGCTAAAGCTGATTTCTTTCGAAAATTTACAAACAGTATCAACTCTTCATCGAATACTAAGAAAATATGGGCTGATATAAAAAGATTGACAGGGACACCCTCATCTCCCACAATTTCTGCTCTTGATTCCTCCCGTGGCACTCTTCTATCTCCTCAGGATATAGCCCAAGAGTTTGCCATCCATTTCTCTTCAACTTCTTCTGACGCCAACTTCCAACCCGATTTCATAGCCGCTAAAGAACTGCAACTAAGCTCTGGCCGTTCACTACGTTTGTCCCTTTCAAAAGCTGCCGAGTACCTAGAAGCAGACATTGCGTAGTAAAAGACAAAACCCCAGGTAGAGATAGAATTTCCTATCCCATGATCAAGCAACTTCCATCGTCCATGATTTCCCGTCTTCTCCAATTATATAACCGCATCCTTACTGTTGATATTTACCCCCAAGTTTGGAAAACTAGCTCTCTTACCCCCATTCTTAAAGCTGGAAAGCCTCCTCTAGATATCTGCAGTTATCGTCCAATATCCCTGCTACCCTGTTTAGGGAAGTTATTAGAAAAAAATATGGGCTCTTATTCCCATTCTGCTCTATCTTTACAGCAGAACCAGTTGCAATTTTTAACGCTTTTTTGTATGCAATCCAAAACAAGGGCAAATTCATAGTGTGCACTGATAGCTTATCGTGCTTTTCGGCCATCCAGAACTACAACAACTCTAATTACATAATTGATTTTATAAGAGAGACACTAACTACCAAACCACAAAAAATCAAAATTATGTGGATTCCTGGTCACGCAGATATTAATGGTAATACACATGCTGACCAAATTGCAATGAATGCGAATGAGAATCACCCCTACCATTACAACCAATATCATCTTTAAGCATGACATCTACAGTCTCATAAAACACCAAAGGCAAAGTGACCTCCTACGCGAGTGGAGTAATTATAACCATCCCTACTCCTTAGTTAATCCTAAGCGTGTAAAACCAGGTTTTAGTGAGCCAATCCCAACGAATATGGTCACACCATACATACGCCTTCAACTAGGCCACACAATACTTACGCACGCCCATATACTTCAAGGCATTCCACCCAATCTATGCCCGTTTTGCAACTCCACCCTGAGTATAAATCACATTCTGTCTTCATGCCCTAACCTTGCATCGACTAAACATCATTACTTTCGCAACATTGACCCTCTTGAAATATTAAAAAATCCAACCGAAGTCAACATATCTATATTATATAACTATCTCAAAGATACTGATCTACTTCGTCGGATCTAATCGAGCCATAATCAACCTGCCGGCTGAAAGTCTCCGATGCTAGCGCTGCACTACTTTCAGTTTGTATAATAATTTTATTGTTATGTAGACCTTTATAAAATAAAAAATAAAAATAATTTTCCACTTTTACACTTAGAGTGGAAAAAACAACTTATTTGATTTGAAGATTTTGCTTATAGGACAAGAAATAGAACGTTTTATAAAACAAATAAAATGCTAAAGAACGAGCAGAGCATCACTTGGGAGGTTGTGGTTCAGAAGTGAAGGGTTTTCCAATAAGAGGTGTTATTTTGATATTCAAAGAAAATTGCTATTTTTTAATATACTATAAATGATCGGATGTTTCTTCAATTACAAAGAGGAAGGTATGCCGTTAATAGTGGAAAATAACATCAGACAAATGACCACCACGACCACGCTTACAGGAAAATATGATTTTCATGAAATTTTCCAAAACCGATTTGCAAAGTGGCTGCCCTATGTCCTCGATAGCCTCACGAATTCCATTTTTGAGATCTTGAATCGACCCTGGGCTGTTTTCGTAGACCTTCTCTTTCATGTGGCCCCAAAGAAAAAAGTCACAAGGTGTTAAGTCACAAGATCTCGGTGGCCAATTGTGATCACCTCTTCGAGAGATAACACGGTCCGAAAGCTTTTCCTGTAAAAGATCAATGGTTTCGTTGCTTGTGTGGCACGTAGCGCCGTCTTATTGAAAATAAACGTTGTCCAGATCAATACCATCCAATTCCGGCCATACAAATCGTTAATCGTCTCTCGATAGCGCAATCCATTCACCTACAACACCTGTTATTGGAAACCCCTTTACATGCCTCTGCTTCATTAGCCGATTCCTATTTTATATATGACTTCAAATTAATTTTCTAAACTTTTTCTAATAAATATTTACTAACATTCTCTATTTTAATCACCGTTTTTATTTAAATTTACAACTTTGTCTCAATTCGCGAATTTTAATTATTGTGTATGTTTACTACGCCATCAGCTATTTTTCTCCAGTAAAAACTTGCAACTTCCCTCAACATGAAATGTCATTTGGTTTCTCACTTTCCCCTACTTTGCAAGCTTTTTGAGTACATGAACACAAAAACGGGATAATTTGTAAAATTATTACAAACTATTTGCTCCATGAGCAGACCTAATGTGATACCATAAGGCATATGCAATGACGATTGAGACTCGCAAACAATTTATGATCGAATGTTGAAAACTTTAACAGAAACAGCATGTTTTATACGACCAGTAAACCTACTCAATTACCTCATCTTCCTCCAACTGTAAAGCGTCCGGGTGATAGACAAGATGAATGAAATTATTAAAACGTTCGTTTTCTAATTGTAAAAAATCATCCCAGATATCCGGAAACATGTTGATCGTTACAATAGGGGGTTCCTTAGGCAATTTAATAATTTTCATTTGCTTTTTTTTATTCTCATCCTCATTCAATTTTTTTAAACTTTCCAATTGTTCTGCTTGGGCGCTGGCATGAAAATTTATAAATAAAGAAGCAGTAAAATACATTAATTATAAAAAGAAAGACTGAACCTTTGGCAAATTTTTGTTAAAATTCAAGAATTTTGTAGTCAATTATATTTGTATAAAAAAAGCTTGCTCCTGTTAATTTTAATTTAAGGACTTACGTCACTTTGTTTTCATATTCCACACGCCTTTCTATCAATTTGTTGCGCACTTGATTTTGTAAATCCCCTTGCAAACAATGTTCATGGATCAAGCATTCGTATAGATCTTGATATTATCATTAAAGATTAGAAAATAAGTTAAATACATAACAAATAAAAAAATAGTCTCAAAAAAGCTACTCCGTAGAGTGAAGTGGCAAAAAACTACATACAATATTTTTAACTACAATTCATTCGAAATCGCTTACCCGGCATACCAGCCGTCAAATCTGCAAAATAATGTTTAATTTCTTGCTTATAACTTTTTGCATTCTCACTAAACGGGTCGAAATAGAAATGTATGCCTCTTATGGTAAGGTTTTCTTGTAGAATAGCTATTGGCAATTGAATTGTAACCTTCATTTTATGCAAAGATGCCTCGATGCAGGGTACACTAAACGAATTAAAAAAAAATTACTGTAATCTCACCAATTTAAGCCAATTTTCTATATAGTAATATGTAAATGATAATTAGTAGAAAATACAAAAGAATTGTAAACCATAATTTGAACCTACGATGAAGATACTAAGTGACGCGTTCAAAAAACACAATCTGCCGCATGAAATATGAACACCAAACACCACAGCCTCCAAAATATATTTTACGAATTAATTTGAAAAGTATAATTATAACACTAATAATAATAATAATTTGAGCCTTAGATCTATTCATACATACAAGCGCACAAACAATCATATAGCATGTGGCGCAAAATTAATCATCCAATTGTGTGTTTGAATAACTTTTTCACCAAATAAGAAGCATTACTTTGAGTAATGGAAATCTTTATTTCAACCTTTACGCGCTCCATTCCTTGAATGTTTGTATAAGGGGTTATATACAGTTGGAACGCCGAAAAAAGGCGAATTTTCCAGAACTTTTTCTGAGTAAACTTTTAAATTTATTGCTCTAAAAATTTGTGCACATACCTATTATGTTATCTTTTAACTGTATTTTGAGACTTAGAATTAGTAAAAATATGTATTCGGAAAGGAGCTACAGCTGAGCTGTAGGAGCCAGGAGCTCCTCTCAAAAAAGACGTTTTGCGGCGACGACTATATCTCTGAACTGGATCCTCTAAAATTAAAAACCAAACAGATTTCGTTAAAGTAATGTTAAATCTAGTAATTAATCGACGGAATAAGCAAAAAAAAAATTGTATGACAAAATGGCGGTTTCTCAAAAAAAAAAATCGATTCTTACCAAAATTTCGGTCTTAAATTGTTTATAAAAAAAAATTATGGGTGAGAAAAAATATTCATTCAATTACTAAAAAATATATTTAAGAAGCTCGTGTTAAATTTGAGACTAATCGATTTAGCCGTTTTCGAGTAATGTTGTAAATCGGAAGTATATATTAGCAGGGAAAATTTACAATAGGCAGGTGCTTAAAAGGGGCAGCGTTCCAGGTAAGCGCTGCTGCTCTGAGCACTCTGCACTTCGAAAGTATTCACCGGAACGATATTAAATTTTCTGTGTGTATTCTTAAATATACATATGTATGTACATTAAGAAAAAATAAATAAAAAAATCGATTTTTTTCAAAATTCAAACTGTATATAACCCCATAATGCATCTATCTATAGTAGTTCACAAGTGTCAAATGCGTTTGACGTACGACGCCATTCGCAAAAATTATAAATCTATCTATAGGGCGATTAATATTGCGCCACCTTGTATATACTCACTCTAGAAATCGAAAAAGTATGGGCACATTTTTTAACGTCCACATGTGTATTTCAAAATTTTCACACTCATAAGCATATTCAGCCGTGGTGGCATTTACCGACCTTTATATCGAGATGAATGTAAAATGTACAAACACATGCATATGATTATTATCTACAAATAAGGCCTTACTCCATATAGGAATCTTCAGATGATAATATGCGATAAGTATAACGATCGAAGAATTTGTCTATTTCGCGATAAGCCGCTTTCTTTTGCTATAAAATTGATAATTTTTATACTTTTTTATACAATAATTTACATTTTTGTTTTTCTTTGTACCTCCAATATATCTTCTAAAACACTCAGTTCGGCTCTTAGTGTTTTTTGCTCGTCATCCGCATAATATTCTATACTCTTTACCACCTAGATTAAAGAAATAAATTGGCAGAAGTTACTTTAACTCATTCCACACATCCAAGATGAAGCAGGCATTACCTTTAGCATCAGATCTATATTTTCTTTGTACTCATCGCCGTAATTGGGACGTAGTTCTTTAACTAGTACTCTGCGCGTCTTATCTTTGCTGAATATATCCTGAGTCAAGATACTACGCTCATCCACCGATAACAGCCAATCGATAGTTTTTTCAATATCCAAGCTTTCAAAATGTTTCAGTTTTTCAAAAAACAAACGCACATCGGGTGGTATGTAAGGTTTTGGCAGTCCATCGCAACGCAAATAGATATTCCACTATGAGGAAAAAAATTATGCAGGCTTTGCTTTTACGTTAATCCCAAAATATTTGGTATACTAACTCTCTCTAATTTATCTTCCTGCTCTTTTAATTCATCCACTGTTATAAATGCATCTATTGAAAATATTTGTCAAAAATAAATAAAAACAAAGTTATATAACTTTTGCATATTTTCGTAATTTGTGGTTGTTGTTATTGGATATTGTGTTGAGAAAAAACTGTGTTAATGGTTTGGGGAGTACTTAATGATTTCAAAACCGTGAGTACCTAAACTAAACCCGTGATAAGACACCGAGATATCCGACTTTGAAGTATCAGTCCCTGTTTTTATTTTTTATTGGAACATGAAATTTGCGGCGAAAAATTTTCACCAGGACGTTACTAGGGTCCTTCGCCGGTTAGTGATCACGATAGTTATGGCGCATGATGTTTCCATCATAATGATATGGCGCCTATCGTGGTACCGTTACTTTGCTCTCAGTGAATTTGACAATGAGTAACGTCGTATTAGCACCAGTATGACCAGATTACCATTTTCGTAACTTGATTTAGCATTTTTTTGTTATTTAGTCTCGAAGTTCTTTCTTCATGGCTTTTTCTAGCCTGTTCTAACTAAAATGTAATGTTTATAATTTTTTTAGAATATACATTTTTTTTTAAATTAGTTTAATAATTCACTGAGTTTTATTTAGCGATTTAACGCGATTGCGGTTATTGTTGGTGTTCTTTTCCTTTCAACAGTCAAATCTCTCTCTCGGTACTGCAGTGTTGCCAGGCTGCTAAAATGCCCATTTAAAGAAAATAAAATACCAAATTTTTATTGAATTACTGAAATAACTTTGTCTTTAAAATGTGAGTTTTTTTTAAATAAATTTGTTATGGTTATGTACAATTTAATTTATGAGTTTTTTTTTGCTAAGGGAGACTCTTTTGTTAAGGGAACGACTTATTTGCTATATTTGAGCTTATGTAACTAGATAAGGTACTCTTTTTGTAAAAATGTCAGTATGGTTTCTTTAGTATTTTCTGGTCTTTTTTTGCTTATTCTTACTATGAATACACCTCTTGATGCCCTATGTTCCACTAAGGACAGAGGACCGAAAGAAACGATTGCACCTCTATGGTTTTAATTCGCATGCAGTAAAGCAAACGCTTTTTAAAATGTGTAAAAAGATGGTCAATGTTAAGAAGAGTTGAGAGAAGAGCATTTAATATTCTAGCATAACCTTAAAAGGTGCAAAAAATTAAATTTGCACTTTCAAAATATCAATTTTTATAAGAGTCAAAAAAATTTTCATTAGCACTAAAATCTTCTCAGAGTGACCTTTTTTAACCTTTTTTGTTTAATAATGCAGTTTTTTTAACTTTCAGTTTCGGTAGCTTTAAATTAAAGAAAAGAAACAAACACCAAACTTAAAATTTATCGCATTTTGATATATAAAAAATCACTAAATTTATTGCGAAGAGCAAATGGCTGGCAACACTGCACAACTCAGCCAATGCGACGTCACGCACTCTCTGATGAGCGCAATCTTGTTTCTATCATTCTGGGTTATGGCATACCGTTGAACAACTTTGCTACCATTGGAATATTCTTCACTTACCATCAATAAAGCTAAGGCACGTTCGCAAATCTACTAAACGCATCGCATATTTAGCATCACGCGCTTGTTGTTCTTCCATCGTCAATATTTTGTATTCTTTTTCTATTTTTTGTGATTTACTCCCTTTTCCACCTTTACCTCGTTTTCCTTTTGCCATTTTTCGCGCCTTCGTTTATTTTGACTTTTAGTTACAGTTACTTAAAAAATCACGCACTTAAATTTACTTCACTTCAAGTCTTTTGCGTAATATTTTGTCATTAGTTATAAAAATGTACATCCAATATCGAAATTATATTTAATTATTTGAAGTAATGTTACAAATTCAAATTTTGACAATTATTTGTTTCAAAAGGAAATGATGTTTTCATTAGTACTTTTCTAGCCCAGCAATCACTTGCAATGGCACCAGCAGTATAACAATTTGCTGTGTTGTATTTAAAATAATATATTGTTACGAATTTCATTACTTTTAAATCCAAATAAATCTCTCACAATAATTCCTTTGTCTTCGATCACTTTATTGTCAAATAAAAGTCACAAATTAATGGCAACATTATTTGCTTTACTTTATTTTCAACATTTTACTTCTAATTATACACTTTCAGCTTAAGACGGAATCACTGTATTATAATACGTTCACATATAAGTAGATGATCTATTTTTTGGGCTTAACTCCCGATCAGTAATTAAAAAGCGAGATTACCCATACAAAATTTGTCTCCCGAAATCTGAGACTATAAAATAACCCTAGATTATTACCACACTTTTTTACATACAACCCTGTGTTTTCTATGTAATAGATCATACGCGTGTAAAGAAAAACGTCAAAGTAAAATCTAAATAAAACGGACGCCGGCAATGAAAACAGGTTTGTAGACATAATTCTAATAAAATGTTTGTTAAATATTATTAATTATGCATTCATATTAGAGAAAAAACTTGTGTTCATAAACGCTTTATCCTCTTATTACTTATTATAAAATGTAATATTGAAATTTGCATGCGTATTCCTGCCATAATTTTTAAAAATCTCAGTAAACGTACTTTACGGATTTCCTCTAGGTAGGTAGGTAGGTAAGATGGCAAGAGTACCCCAGGTACACTACAAGTAGCACTTACGTGCCGTTTTGATACCATAAAGTGGACCACTACCTGTGAAAGGATTAAGGGAGGAGATAAGGCCGTCTACAGCCATCCAGTGCTGTTGATGTAGCGGAGGAGAGAAAAGGGATCTAGGCTGGAGAATTTCGTCAAGTCATCCCCAAAGGGGACGCCGAGGAATCTCAAGCGCCTAGCCGCCAAAGCCGGACATCTGCAGAGAAAGTGTTCCACAGTCTCTTTCTCTGCAGGATCCCCACAGCTTCTGCAATGGATTTCCTCTAAATGTCTATTACTACCAGCAAATTGCGTAATTAAATTAACTATTACTTATCCTTGTCTTTTTTTTCATATCGTCAATAATAATTAAACAAACCAAAAACTCCAAAATTATCCCACCAAAGCAATTTGAAGAAAAATCTTTCAAAACAGTATTGACAGCTGATTGTCAATTTTGCAGGTAATTGCCATATGTGAACGGGTGGATTAATTTCGTGGATTTATTGCTAATTACTGCATATGTGAACGTACTTTTACAACCCCATTCCCATTCAACCCATTTTCAATTAGTGTGGCAATTATTTGGATAATTTTCACCCAAGACGAATGCATGCAGGGTGACCTCGGTAGGGCAGCTAATTTGATTTTTTCTTGCGATTTGGTTTTTTGAATGTCGAAGTTAAGTGCTACTCTGTTATGACATTTTTCGTTTTTTTAGTGAATACAAAACCACGTAAATTCTATTGTTGCTCTATTCATTTGATTCAAAAAGGTAATAAGTAAACAATGAACAACGATAGCGATCTGCAATGCTATGGCCAACTTACTGAGGAAGAAATTATTCAAAGCTTTGAAGTGTTAATTTGCAATACCATAGAAGAGAAAGAAAGCGATGATAAAAATAATGACGTCACTATTTCTTCAAAAATAGAGGCCCTTTGCGCATTGGATGTGCTGCAACATTAATTTAATGATTATGCAAAAGATTATAATTTGCTGTATGAAATTGAAGACGTATTCTCAAAAATGTCTGTAAAAGACTTAAACGAAAGAAACCAAAAAAGATTTAACCAAATATTTTTATTTCCACTTTGTTCTTACATATATTTTAAATATTGAAATGAATTTTGTTATGTGATTTATGCTAACTCTGAATAAATAAAACTGCAATAAATTATAATTTTTACTTGGATTTTATTTTCTTATACTTTGGTTAAAAAAACTTTCTAATAATTGATTTATTTGTGCTGTTAAAATAATCCGGATAATTGCACATTTCGCTTAAGTGCGCAAAAATGCTGGCATCAAAATTCAGTGAAGCTAAGCGAATTTAACTGTATATCATATATACATATGTCAAACTGAAGCGTATTGAGCTATGGTGCTCACACTCACCAACGTAAACGTACGCCCGTATCAGCTGACCCGATTCAAATAATGAAAGCCCCATGTAAATGAGTTCTCAGCACCGTTCCGTTCCGTAGTACCGTACATTTACATTGCTGAGTGTGAACATCATTCTGCAATAAAGACTTTATATCCTTCGAGGGCCAGTGAATAGGGTTTTGAGTGTCGTTTATGTAGCAATAATCAAAAGTACAATTCGGCCCGAAAAAGTACTTTTTTGAAGCTTAGTACAATTTAAAATTTCAAACATCAACACTGGTTTCGACTGTTTCGAATTAAATTCGCCTTGCTTGAAACTCGTTCATTTCGCTGTCGGATTTTGAACAAACTGCATCAAAAACTGCGTTCCTCATTGTTCGCAGTTGGAATAAAAAGTTAGAAAAATTGATTGAATAGGAAATGTGCCATAAAATATTGCTAGAAATACAACCGGCTGAATATTTGGCAGCTAATGAATGTGCGAAAATGTAAAAGCCGAAGAGGATGGCCGTGAAAAGAGCTGATAAAGTTTGCCATCGTAAGTATTTTCGTTGTTTCTTGTCTTTGCTGGATAGAAAATTTGATGATTGTTCTCGTCCTGAAAAAAGTGTTGTACATTTAATGTTATAATTAATTTGTATGCGCTTAAATTTTTTGCGGATAGATAAGAACGGCCAGCTGAAAAATATTTTCTATAAATATATATTGTCTTGATTGTGGAATGTATTTAAATTAAATGCACGTTTTACAGATTGGCAAATATGGTGTTACCTTGGTAGTTAATATGGAACAGGCTTGATCCCCAGAAAACAGGTAAATATCAAAAATGTGTTAGATAAATCCTCTTAATTTCCGTCTTAAAACTGTACAAATGCCCTAAATTATTATTTGGTGTATTTGCACATTTAAGTCCGAGTGATGATAAGTTTAATCATAAGTTAAATAAATTGCTGATTCACAACTTAAAATTAAACCAAAAGGATTCTGAAATGTATATTAAGTAGCACATTATTTGAAACATTTTTAAAATGCAGCTAGTTAATAAGGTTCTTTCCTTATTTTACAGATCTCGTTATCTGGTTGCGAGGAACTGGAAATGTAGGATGGCTGACGTTCCCATATGAGTCGGTGCTACATAACCTGAACGACGCGGAGTTATGTTCGGACAGGGACTTTCTCCTTAACCGCATTCCCCTTATGTGAATGGGGAATGTCTATGTTGCTACAACAACAGCATGCCTGTCAGTACATTGGCTACATGATTATAAAGGTTTGTATAGTAACTATTTCCATTTACATTATTTCTCTATTTGATGAAAATAATAAGCTGATTTGAAATCATGCTGATAATCTCAATTAAACCAAAAGGATGCTGAAGAAAAATAAAAACAGCAAGCATTTTGAATTGTATTATGCTGTATATTAATATTGCTTCCCTTTTATTCCTACAGCTGCAACGTTCTCGCTATGATCAAGTCTACGCACTCGAAAATTCTTTACGAGTTTGTCAAATTTTGACTAATTTTGAATCCACTATGACGCTAAATTTTATGCTGTTCAACTTTGGATGGACTCGTATATGAAAGGTTAGTATATATACGCAAATTGAGAAGTAATGCAAACATGATGACTCATATAGTATAGTTCATTTGAAACATACATGTAACAAATTTTATAACTGAAGTTTATAGAACAGACAAATCCTTTCTCATTAGCTCCGCTCAAGCTTTAATATTCAAATTAATCTCTTCTTTTTTAGGTTTTCTGATTGAAAATATTGCCGACCTTGCTGCAATTGCACAGTGAAATTCTTCAATGGCTGAAAAGGTATGTGTAATTCGTGTCACCGGTTATATTAACGCTGCATTGATGATTTATCCTAACTCAGGATCCCTCTACTGAGTCGAACCCTAATTAAAAATCATGCTGTCGTCTACTAACTGATTTCATATGTCGTGTACATTTAGAATTTGCCTTCGGTATGTTTTTTTAACATAATATTTTCTTCATCATTACAGGCAAAAGTCGTTGGGAGCTTGGTGTATTATTTATTCGTATTCAATTAAGGTGAGTTATAATATTTAATAAAAAATGTCAGAATTTTAAATGATGATTTATCCTAACTCAGGATCCCTCTTCTGAGTCGAACCCTTTACAAAACCATGCTGTTCACTTTTTAACTGATGCATTATTTAAAATGCATTGGTGATGGCTTAAATTCTCAAAATATTAATTTCCTCTATTTTGTTTTGCAGGTGTATACAAGTGACATTGCATTCCGATGTTCTCTTTGAAATCAATTCGGGGAAAATAAAGAACTCTAAAACTGTAAGCCTCCAGCAGCTAGAAGAGGTTATATTTGAAGAGGGCACCACCAAAATCGGCTGTCTTGTATCAAAGCAACCCATCAATACTTGTATTTTGCTGTAATCAAAGTCAAATAAAATAAAAAACAATGTGTTAAATAAATTTTCTGTGTTTATTTCAATTCTCCACATGAGTAAATCACAATTTTCTGTGTTGTTGCGCCAGATTTGCTGCCGCAGCGTTCCATCTTTCGTACTACGTCGGCGCCGCTGATTACATGGCCGAAAACGACGTGTTTATTGTCCAACCAATCAGTTCTGCAGAAAATATAGCACATTAGAGAAACATTAGTAATTTTAATCCGCAAGTATCTTACTTCGTTGTACAGATGAAGAATTGTGAACCGTTAGTGTTAGGCCCTGAATTAGCCATTGATAAAGTACCAAAACCATTGTGCTTGAGCGTAAAATTTTCATCGGCGAACTTTTTGCCATATATAGACTTTCCGCCAGTACCATTGTTATTTGTAAAATCGCCACCTTGACACATCTACCAGGAAATATTTGTATGTTTTAAAGTCTTAAAGGGGAAGATTATTTAATTTACTACATACGAATTCTGTTATGACTCGATGAAAAGTGCTACCCTTGTAGCCGAAGCCCTGCTCATGGGTGCATAGCGCGCGAAAATTTTCCGCCGTTTTTGGCACCACATCTGCACGCAGCAGCATTATAATGCGTCCGACATCATGACCACCGATCCGTATATCAAAGAAGACTTGCGGGTTGCGTTGTTCCGCTTTTTCGATAACCGCCGGTCCACTCGGTTTGCTGAAAGTTTCCTCTCCACCCTCTGCATTAGTGCCGCTTTCAGGTATTTCTGCCTCATCTCCTTTTAATGTTGCGCCGGCATGTTTTTGCAACCAATCATCGTCCGCCCAAACTGGTTTGAAACTGCCTTCCTTAATGCGCACCGGCTTAGCCAGATTTACACGTATCGTGCGGCCGCAAAGCTCCGAGTCGTTCTATGAAAAGCTTATATTTTTGACTATCCTTATTTCAATATTCAATGTATAACCTACCATATTGTCTATCGCTGCAGCCGCATCCTCGGACATTTCATATTCGATGAAAGCGAATCCACGATGCTTTTGTGATTCATAGTCGACAGGCATTTGTATGTCGGCAATATCGCCGAAAGGAATGAATGCATCGTTCAATAGTTTCTCAGTTACTTCATCGGCTAATGCACCTACGTAGATAGTGCGTTTATCATTGGACATTGTGCAAAATATAAATAATTTCACTTAAAAATCATTGAATATGAACGTAAACAAAACTAAGAGAGATAGAAGCAGTAGAAGTGTCAAACAGTTGTCACTTTTATTTCGAGACTCGAACTACCGCTGATCGGGGCTGCCACCATATTATTTAATTACCGGAACGACCCGAACTTATGCATATCTTCAAAAATTGATCGGAAGTGTTAAATGTCGTTACAACAACAACACTACTGTTTCATTATGGCCATTTTGAGAAGCAGCAAATATGTGCATCTATTTGAGGTAGATTTAGAAAGACATTTCTTTCTGTCACATTACTTTTTCTCCAAAATCCTGTGCTCCAGTAAAAATATATTTAGGACGATCAATTTGTATTGTTCTTGTTTTTGGGTAATAATTTTTATACAATAAGAAAACTTAAGCATTTAATTTTTTTTAATGTGTATTTGCATAACACTTAGGGGTAAAACACGACTTAATAGTAGAAAATAAAGTATAAATGATATTTATCAATGTAATAATACAATAATTAAACTAACTACTAACTATTTTATTAAAAGCTATAAGTCATGATGTAATTCCTTTCTACGAAATTCTCTCGACTAGTAGACTATTCTGTGGTGAATCCTGTAACCAGTTTCCATATAGCGCGAATGCTACCAGTGTTCTTGTTACTGCAGGTACGTAACTAACAGTAAAAATGACAATCGTAGCGCCAAGTAGCAGTAGAATATCTATAAGAAAATAAAAATTATAGAAGAAATTATTAATGCCCACGTTAAATGAATTTATTTCCGCATTCACTGAAAAATTGCCATAGTTAAATACATTTTTATGCTGAAAATGAAGCTAAAGACGTGGATGATCTCTAGTTTCATGGCAAATGGTACACCATGCCATGTGAGCCACCAAACAATCACTTGTAAGAAAAATGTAAGAAAGAAGTAGCCCGAAATTGGATATAACCGAAAGAAGAGTTTTAAAAAAATGAAAAAATATTAGAAAACTTGATTCGGTTTGTTTTATTTTTATAAGAAGAATTTTGCTTCTAATAAAAAAAATATATATTGGTAAACCTATCAATTTAGAGTCATGCCTCATCAAATGATTCAAGTATTTTGGACATGACCATCAATTGTTCCAAAAAATATTTTGTTTGCAAGCTTGAGTATAAAAATAAATTAACTCTTTGAGAACTTTTTTTTTTTGTGTTAAGCATTTTGTCTAGATAGATTTAGATATTCAATATTGAAAATAATGGGGTAAATATATTTGAAGTGAAGTATCTTAGGTTCTTTTTAAAATCAAACCTTTTTTCAATTATTCAGGGAAAAAATACTTTATATATTTGAAAAAAAAATATTTTTTTTTGGTTTGTTCAAAATTAATTAATTTATTGAGCCAGTGAAACAGATCACGCTACCGAAGCGCGAACGTGTCAAATAAAAGCCTTCTGTAAGTCGACGTTGTGTATACATTCGGGCATCGAATGATTATCGACCGAACAATTTGCCAGAAAGCGCAGAAACTAAGTTTTATAAAATTAGAAAAATTGAGAAATCTTAATTTTTTACTTTATCTTAAATAGTAAATTTATATTTGACCCTTCTTTTCCCCAAGTTTCAATTGAGTTATCAACTTTATGAATTGAAAGCCACTGATTTTTAAATCTTTGGACTAAAAAATTATTTTTTTTTGCCTTGCCTTGTATGTTAAATTCTATGTAAATGGTTACAAAAAAAAAAAAATAATTATATGACACACAGTACTACCGGATGATTAAATTAAAATATTAAAGAAACTCTGAGTTTCAAAATTTTTTTGCACAATTTTAACAAGCAATAATCAACACGTGATTTAATAAATATATTTTCAACAACACTTTTATACTAAATACAAAAGTTTCTGTGTTTCCTTCAATTCAAAGAAGGTTTATGTATTTTTTTTCCAACTTACGCGCAAACACTCGCTCCCATGGCTCACAAATCGAAATTTGTGTATTCAATTCGTAGAGCATAAAAAGCCATTTAATATAATTAATTACTCTTTGGAAAATATTATGTGCTTTCAAAAACATTTTTACGCCTTTATTTTTTGGTGCGCAGATTTTGATGCGACTCAACAAATATTTTTAATAAAAAATTGCGCCCAAATTTCTTTTGAAAGTGACGCCAAATCACAGAAAATTCTTCAAATAAAATTAATAACGGAATTTATTGCTTCGGCACTTGGCTAAATTTGCGAACTAAAATTAATTTTATTTTTTCCCATCCAGTGCTATTCGAGATTCTTATTGTTTTTTAGACAACCTCAACTGCCAAGGCCCATCACGAATTTCACATTAATGCGTGGGTATAGTTCGCTCGCACCCTTTCAACTGTCTCAACTGATAGCTGAGCTGATAACTGTGAAATATTTTATAGCCAAATTGAAAAAAAAACACTTTTTTGATTTTCCGCTTATCAAAACATACCATTTATTGTGCTCTTAAGCGCATGTGCTATCATTACCGGCTTTTTGGTGCACAACATTTACGAGTATTTGGCGAAATAAGAATAAAAATAAAAGATAACCAAGCCTGCAACGGTAACGCCATCGGCAAATCAAGGCGGCTTTGTGTTGTCTTCTCACATACACAGGTGCATACGTCGTCTGCATATTAATGTGTGCATTTGTCTTTGGATTATGCCAAAATGAGGTGTTTCCTGAATCGCTTTAATAGAAAATACCTTATCAGTTTCATTGAACTTTTTTTCTTATAAAAAGATTCTGGCGTGCACATTCTTTCTGACGTAGCCTTTGCTTTTATATGGAGTTACTTACTTGGCCTAAGAATGCTTAAAAAATTATAGATAAAGATTGTTTAAGAATGGGAATTGATATGATATACAACGTTTGGTCATCTGGTCCTTAAAAGTTACTTCAAACTTTCAATCTGCAAAGTTGCACTATTTTTAATTGTGACCTCGGTTAAAAAATCTTATTTTTAGCTGAAAATAAGCTCTTAAATATTTAATTACTTGCCTGCGCTCGATTTGAAACATAAACTTTTCTTTTGGTTTAATTTTTAGTTAAGCCGATTTGGTATTAATGATATGAGAAATATCCACACTGAGAGCACATTGTTGGGGTAGATGTGTACGTGTGTGGCCAAACAAAATTCCACGCGTTTATCCGTATTCAAATGTATGCCAGTTGATTTGATGCGCTCCGAAATGGAAGTTAGATTTGTGTAGGCAAAGTTGAGCGCATAGCCATATATCTGAAAGTAATAAAAGTAAGAGTCAAATTTGTACAGTTTTTTTTTGTAATTGAATGAGCTTTGAGTGTGAAAATAATATAAACGTGTGTGTTAATAGGCATATGTTGCATTTTAAAATGCGTTGGCAGTTCACATTTTCGAAACGATATAAAATAAAAATTTAACGGAATTTTTATATTTTTAGCCCAGTGTCGCCGCCTATGTATTTGCAATACAAAAAGAGTGATTAATTAAAAAATAGAAACAAATATTGGAACATGGGTATCAAAACAATTGCTTTCAGAAAGCTTTAATAAAAAAAAGTTTTTGTTTTAAACGTTGCCATCTAATTTTTTGTTGAAAAATTGAAATTTAAAAATGAAATGGTTTCTGGCGAAAAACGTTTATGACACTTTAATAAAAACATGTTTTTCAGGGCGTTGCCACTTAATTTTTATTGAGAAATTGGAACTTATAAGATAAATTAATGAAATTGTTTCAGGGGAAAAACGTTTATGACACTTAAATAAAAATATATTTTTAAGTAGCGTTGCCACCTAATTGTGAAATAGTAAAAAATAGGAGATAATTAAATGCAATGGTTTTCTGGCGAAAAGTGTTTTTGACACTTTAATAAAAATATAGTTTTGTATGGCGTTGTCACCTTAATTTTAATTAAGAAATAAGAACTTATGGATAACTACATGAAATGGTTTAACCGAAGAGTGTTTATGAAACTTTAACAAAAATATGGTTTTGTATGGCGTTGCCACCTTAATTTTAATTAAGAAATAAGAACTTATGGATAACTAAATGAAATGGTTTCTGCTGATCTAAAAAAAATGTAGTAATAATATATTTGAAATCAATTTAGTAAATATTTTTTGCTGATTGGCGTTGCCACATAATTTTTAATGGGAAAATATTATATAAATAAATTACAAAACAGAGTTAAATATAAGAAAGAGTATGAGTATCAAACTAAGGACGTTAATAAGTAATTTTATGGAGGTACCTCTCGCAACTTGTAAGCTTCCTATTAAGGACGCACTCATCAGTCCTGCAAATCAAAGATGGATTAGGGTCAATACCTGTGAAATTGCTAGGCAAAAATGGCCAAGGCTAAATCTACGTCTGTCCAAAAGTATTATAAAATTGAGTAGACTTCAAATTAGGACCTTAGTAGGTTCCCTCACAGGATATTGTCTCATAGGAAATCATGCAAGGCGATTATGCGCATGATTTCTTTCATAGCTGCAGAAATGAGGAGGAGTTGGAAACAATTCAACACCTTTTTTGCACATGCCCAGCTCTAGCCAGAAGAAGGAACTGATATTTAAGATCCTACTTCTTAACGAATATAGATAATCTATAGTATACACTTTAGGTATCAACAACCTTTTACGCTTTGTCAGAAGCTCAGGATGGTTCAATATGGAAAGGGAAATGTAGCCCACCCCCGCGGCTCACAAGGGACCCATTTCGTGGTCTAAGTGGCATCGTTGTCTCTATGTGCGATGCGGCTGCCAAACCTAACCTAACCGAAGGACGTTAAAGAAAGAAATATTTATGAACGGCGAGTCATCTTACTTTTAATTGAACCAAAAAATAAATACAAATCAAATGAAATATTAAAATATGTGCATCGAGGGAAATGTATTTAAAAAAACGTGGAAAACTTTAGCTTACAAAAATTTTGTATAGGTAATTTTTACAATGGCAATTCACTACCAAGTTAGCTCAGAAAGTATACTTATACAAAATATCTACTACATATACACCATATAAGAATATATGAAGCATAAAAAGCTTTTATAAGTAAAAAAATATATAAATTAGATCAAAGTTAGCATTCCTGCTCACACGAGGACCAGAACTGTTTGTTAGCATAACTTTACCATATTTCATTTTTTTCTTAATGTAAAATAAAGCATATATATGTATGTATTTCAGCGATATCGAACCACAATTATCATTTTTGGCCTGCTCTTACACACTGTGGCTGTAAAAAAGTATCATATTACAGAAGTGAATAGGCTGATTTCTAAAGAAATTTCTTTAGTGCTCTTTTCGATTGTTGTTGTTGTAGCAGTATACTTGCTCTTTTTGATGATAAGTTTTTTCGAATTATATCACTAATAGACCAAGTTAATCTTTAGGCAAATACCGCCATTTCTTTCAATGAGCCTAGATGGTATAAGACCAGAGATGTTAAATAATGATTAGATAATGCTAATGATTGCTAATTAACCTTCTTTTGTGAAATTCTCTAATTCATTAAACAATTAGAATTAGTTCAACTAATTCCCATTAGATAATTGAAATTTTTATTCCAATGGTAAAACTAATTGCAATTAGTTGCCATTAGCCAAAAAAATTGGTTTACCTTTACAATTAGAAATCTAATTGACTTCTGCTAATGCAATTCGATATTCAATTAGCACGAATTAGAATCAATTATTTTGATATTTTGAAAAACAAAAAAAAAATATTCATAATATTATTATATATATATACTTATGTACATAATATGTACTACGTATATTACATACATAAACATCTATTTAACGTATGTACTAACTGTTTATTAACTAGAATGACCGGGTATATTCGCTTTCAGCAATACGAGCTTTTCAAAAGAAAAGTCAGTCAAGCGACTCCGGCTTGGACTATTAATAATGCCCGCAAAGGAAAATAGTCGCTCCACGGGGCCTGAAGACGTAAGCGGCGTGTTGCAAAACAGTGCTATGTCCTTTAATGTGGGATATTTGGACCATATATTGGAAGTTTTATCATCATCATTCAAATATTGATGCATCATATTCGAAATAAAATGCATGCTTTCACCCTCCTCCAATGACTTACATGATGTAAGTTACATCATTATTCGTTTACTTTAATAATTCTTTGCAAAAAATTTACTTTTATCAAAATAATTAATTCTAATTCGAGCTAATTAAATATCTAATTGCATTAGCAGAAGTCAATTAGATTTCTAATTTTAAAGGTAAACCAATTTTTTTGCTAATGGCAACTAATTCCAATTAGTTTTACGATTGGAATAAAAATTTCAATTATCTAATGGGAATTAATTGAACTCATTCTAATTGTTTGATGAATTAGAGAATATAAACCAATTCTAATTGGAATTTAACATGTTTGTATAAGACTTCCGATCCTCTGAAAATCTGAGGCGCGCTCTTCGTTAAACAGACGATGCTATTTCTTTCTCCTCAGAAATCATTGTTCCGCATCACTAACAGGGTGGTTATATGATAAATGTTCATTGAGAGAACGCAATACGCATAGTCCTAACCATATTAAAGACTTTGATATTCTTCGTCCACATTGAAATCGAGCTATGCGGCAACTTCTTTGTCAGTTTATTTGCAAAACACTACAGTGGCTTGCGAACATCCTCCAAAATAGTTATTGAGACAGAATTGCAAACTCGTGCTCCAAAATCTATTCTTGATCTAACCGTGAAGGTAATCAGCATCTCAGCTACTTCTGGGTGGAAGAATACGCTGGGATTGCGGTTAGAGCGTATATAACCATATTTGATAAATTATCGTTCGTTCTAAATTAGAGTTAAGATATGTATTTGATACTCGTAGCCTGTAGGCCGCTTCTGAGTCCAAGGCGCTTAGCTGCAGTTTGCAGGCTATTTCAAGTTTTCTATTTAAAATTTTGCAAAATATATTTACCTTATAATTTGGAAACTCGGCTGCTATTTGGTCAGAATATTTGGCTTCGGTTGATGAACCGTTTCCGGAAGTACTTAGTTGCTCCAGGCTTTGAAGAATGCTTTGAAGACGTGGTTGAAAAGCGCTGTAATACGTTAAAGAAATAATTTGAGGTTTTGGCAATTAGTATTAGTAATAGAAAAGTGGTTCTAAACGTATTAATGTTGTACGGTATTTCCAACGGATATTAACTGAGCAACTGGAAAGCTTTGTTGTGAAACTTAGCTGCAGTTAAGTTTTTCTATTTTATCTGTGGACACAAGCAATAGCCACCTAAGTTGATTTAAGGAAGATTTGAGTTACAAATGCTACCATATTACACCAACAAAAGTCTATATCTTCAAGAAATTCTTACCTCCCTGACATACTTTTTTTTTATTTATTTATTGATAAAGGCATATTGACTTCAGGCATGGGTTTTTGTATAATTTACTGGAGCCGAATGGTTTAGTGCGTAACTACCGCGACGTAAAATCATAGGTCCCTTCATTTGTGAAGCAACATCAAGACGCACACCACAAATAAGAGGAAGAATTCGTCAAATACCCAAGAAAGTGATTTTTTTCGAGAGTATGACTTTCGTTAGGCGACCGCCGTAGCCGAATGGGTTGGTGCGTGACTACTATTCGGAATTCAGAAAGAACGTAGGTTCGAATCTCGGTAAAAGACCAAAATGAGTGTAATTCTGCCATGAAAAAGCTTCTCATAAAAAATATCGACCGTTCGGAGTCGGCTTGAAATTGTAGGTCCCTCCATTTGTGGAACAACATCAGGACGCGAGCCACAAATAGGAGGAGGAGCTCGGCCAAACACCCAAAAAGGGTGGAAGCGCCAATTATATGTATACATTCTGTGTCAGAAAAAAGAAGCGCCATTATTCATGAAGTATAAAAGACAAAATTACAAAACTACGAGTCGCAATTACTCAATAAGCTGTGTAGTCTCCATCGTTGTCGAGTATAGCCAGGCATCTTCTCGGCATGCTTTGAACCAGCTTTTCTGCGTAGCTCGTCGACAAAGAAGACCAGATTTTGCGAACTCGACGCACGAGTTGCTTTAAATCGTGGACTAGCTTTCTTGCAAGATGCGTTTTCACAATTCCGCACACATTTTCAATGTGTTGGCGTTTGGGGACTGGGAAGGCCAGTCCATTACTGTGACGTCATTTTCTTGTTTTCATAAAAATACCGCCTCAAAACGCTGCGCGCACTTGTCACTCATTTTTTTTGGTTGCGTTTACGGGAAAGTTTCGAACGACACTAACCTGAGTTAGCACTGGCGTCGTAGCCCTTGAGTGGGACTATTACGCAGCAAAAAGCAGAATGAAATATATCTTGAAGGTACAAGAAAAAATCCGTTTTTTTCGTATGTCGCAGACTGTATATGATTTTCGTTATTGATTGTAGCCACAGATATAGTACATAGTTAAACAATTTTACTTTTAATTTAAGGAAAAAACTTATTTTAAAGATGAAACATTTTTAAGTAAAAAAAAACTTACATTTATATAAAGGACTTAATTGTAATTTAAATTAGTTAAACTGTTTTAGTTTGCAAGAGAAAAGTCTAAAATTTGCTATTTTATAAAACCAATTTTTTCTAAATGAATCTTTATACAATAAAGACAGGGACTAGGGGCTCAATTTCCAACTCACCGATTCCAAATGGTTTTACGCATTGTTCGCCACGAATTCACTTTTTTCATTATCTTGCGCTCAATATTTCGCTTCAATTCGAAAGTGTTAAAAGAGAGCTGGTAGTTATAGTTCAGTTTTTGTATGCCGCCCAAAGGAGCCGGACTGCGTTTGCTGAAGGCGGGCAGCCAACAGGACGTGTCGTTCAAGTTGAAATTGGTCATTGTTACACGCGATTCCGCCTGAATGTTACAATATAACTGCATATAATTGACAAAAAACAAAAGAAGAAAATTCACTTTTAGACATATTTCCGACTTTTCATATCCGTGTATATGAACACTCACATTGTCCTGCGCCACCACAAGGCAAATCTTATTCAATGGACAGAAGACGTCTCGTGTGCCATAACGCTTGCCGTTACAGGGATCGATTAGCTGCAGCTCACCCTCTTCACTTCTATATAATACAAAGGTGCACTCACCATATGGTATGGCGTGACCAAGTACCAACCAACAGTTCATACCAATGCTGAGCAGGAAATTGCATAGCAGCACACCCAAATCTTTTACCGTACCCCAGTTGGTATCCAAAACACTTTGATTATTCAACCAAACGCCTTCGAAGGGCAGGCAGGCATCATAGCCCTTCAGCACATTCAATAGTGAGACGAAACGGCAAGCCAACTCCAATTGCTGTTCGCTCGCCTCCAATGGCAGCGGCACTGGCTCTAAGAGACGCGTCAAACATACACGTTTGCCTTCCGCCGTACAAACCAATGGTTCAATGTAACGTTGGGGACGCAGCTCCTGCACTTGCAAACACCACTGTTGCAGATGATGACGCACTTCCTTCAGTTCAGCACACTCCAGGCAAGCGATATTTATGCGCGGCAGCGTCACAAGCGGCTCAATGCTCATGTAAAACCAAAGACGTACAGTTTCTTTTATTTCTGGGAATTGTTCGATAGTTATATTCACATCGGCTTGAGAGGTGAGGTGCTCCAACGTAGGCTGTTTGTAGCCGAGCAGCACTTTGGGTGTGTTGAGCTCGATGACGCCCTCAAGCTGGAAATTAAGGGAGAATGCAGATAGTTGTGGCATCAATGATCGAGTTGCATCTCAGCCTCACACATCCTAGATACCTTTTGTTGCACCAACAGTGCGTGGATTGGGAAGCGATATTCTCCCAACCAATTTGTTTGTATGCGCTGATAAATATCCACATTCCGGATGCTAAGGTCGTCGTTAACATGATTCTCGATTACTTCATCGAAGAGCGAAATCTTGAGATCATCGCGGAGATCAGTTAAGCTACCGCTAATGAATTATGTATAGAAGATATAAGAGGACGTTGGGTGAAAAAGACAAAAATAAGTTCAAGTGGTCGGTAAGCTACCTCAACTGCAAAATGAGCTGCTCATTCCATGTCGGATTTGAGCCCTCGACGGTAAGTGAGCGGCAAAATTTATCTTTGTAGCTTAAAGCGATGAAAGGACGGACGTTGGAGTATTTATAAACTGAAAGCATAAGATGTACGACTTTTTACTAGAAATTTACAAACCCTAGGTTAGGTTACAACCTAACCTAACCTAACTTCATTGTTGCCCAGAAAGTGGGTCCACTTGGACGAAAGAAGTTTGGTTCATCCTTTGTGATACCATTGGAAGGGGGAAAAAGAGGTGAAAACGATAGGACGAAAAGGAGAGGGGTGGGGGGTTGAGTATTTGTGGACTATGTGCGGTGACTAATTTGAGGCTCTGTTAGCCGTTTTATGCTGCTGACCTGCTATGTTATGCTCAAGACCTGCTATGTCAGCAGGCGTAGAAAATAAATGAGAACCAAGATGCTTAAATCTTAGTCCTGCGAGAGTGGGGCAGCTAAGGAGCAGGTGCTGAGATGATTCCACCTCATCCAATTTGAGAGCTGAGACTTTGTCATCCTCAGAATATCCCTCGAACGCCTCCGACCCAAATATGGCCAGAACGATTTCGCGACATTACACGTTCGTGTACTTGCCCAACTCTCGCCGAGTTGGTGCAAAGCCCATCCTTCCAGGAGTAGAGCGCAGGTTGTCAAGGGGATACTAACCCTAGGAAAAATAAACTCCTTTGAAATAGCGGTAGTCAAACCGAACATATCAAAGCCATCGTCTTATTCGGTAGCTGTATCCGTTAATGCAGCAAGCATAACAAATTGCGGCATTCGCACTCTGTTGGACACCTTTTTTAAAACCTTCGGTTGAGCATTCGGGTCTGGCTTTATTTCTCCCTGTACGAAGATTCTTTTTAATGGGTTATATCCATAAAAAGATAGAAAATTGAATTTTAGGAAGCTACATGGAAGCTGAAGTCCTTAGTTAGGCCAAGTCTGGATAGTCCCGGGTGCCCAACGCACGGTTACCGAGCATCAGTAAGAAAACCGTTAGTGTAAAGGGTGGTTCATTTAGCGTTTGGAATTCGAACGATCGACTTTTTTGACTTTGGTAATGAAAAGGAATACTAAGTCTTAGAATACAGTTAAAAGATAACAGAATATGCGTACAAATTTTTAAATCAATAAATTTAAAAGTTTTCTCTGAAAAAATTCTGGAAAATTCGCCTTTTTCGGCCTCTTAAGAGCTTGCGAGTTTGCTGCGCAAACGAAATATCCCACCCCGCAAAACTTACGCTGAGTCACGAACATATTTGGGCTCTCGTTGCTGCGCTCTTTACTCTCGTTATCCATTGAGTTCGGTATGCGTACTGGTATCCCGGTAGCGCGCACAACGTTCAAGACGATTTTGAAGTTTTGACAAATATCCATATCCAAAGCGAGCGAATGCGTCGTCTGTGACTGATGGCTGAGTGGCGCGCTCAATGAGCGTTTAGGATTAAAAATCAAACTCAAAGCTTGAAAGAATGTGCTGTGATAAAAGTGAAAAGAAAGTTATTTTTTTATTTCAAATTTTCATAGAACCCCTTTTTCATAAAGTACCTCCAACTAGCCGGCACATCTCCAATTAGCAGTTGCTCCGTGCTGGCCGCTGCTGTGCTCAAACGCGCACACTGACTACGTATCGCTTCATAGAGTTGTTTTAGATATTTCTTTCCTTCATGTTTGTGCAAATCTATAGGATCCATCCAGTCGCCCGCTTCGATAACGGCCGCCTCCTTATCGGACCAATCGAATTCAATCTCATTATCAAGCGCCGCAATAAAGCGCAAATCACGTGTACGCGCATCATTTTTTAAATAACGCGAACGCAACAATTTGAAGCGTCGATTGTGTTCCAACTCTTCGATGGCACAGAATTGCAGCAATTCCTCTTCAAAGGTGCACGTTTGGGGCAATTTCTCTGGGGACATCTCAGCGGGTTCGGCTGCATCCATTGTCATATCGTCATCAGTGTGCTGCGCATTTTCATCTAAGTGCGCAAGCAATTTCTCCGCATGCCATTCTCGAGCTCTTGCTTGACTTCTGGTTGGGCTTGGAAGTGACACAGGGGTTCTTGGAACATGCCAGTGAGCACCGAACTGTGTTTGCTCCTCGCAGTGAAATCGTATGGTGAGACGCCCACTGATATTTATCGATTTCTGTGTTTCAAACGCGACGCGTTGCTCCTCGGTGTCGGCAGTTTGTAGCGCGTGCGGTATTGGCACCTGGATGTCGACGACTTTGCGCGCTGCATGCAAGCGAAATTTTTCGTAAAGCTGCAAAAAAAATGCATTAAAAAGTAGAAACATGTATATATATCTAGGCAAGGTCGCCCTTTTTACCGCGACTCGTATATCCTCCGGCATGCGCCGTTCCAAAAATATCCCAAACACTTCGTTCATTGGCAGCCGCAAATCGGGTTCAATCCGATAACTGCGCGTCGCGCCTACAAACTCGCCATCAAAGTAAATTTTCATAAAGAAGCTTTTGAGGCGCCGTAAGCCGGGCAAATTGTAGAATTCATCTTCGCACACGCGTTGCAGTTGCACGTCGATCTTCGGCTCACCCGGCGCACCCAAGCATTCGGCCAGCTTTGCGCGCAGCTCCGTGGATAGCTGTGTAATGTCCGGTTTGCGTGGCTTGATCGGCAGCTCCGCTATGTCTGCCTGTCGGTCACGCGTCTTCCACAGTCGTTTTGTACGATAGTAAATCTCCAGTTCCTCACGATAAATCTCATTCAAATCCGTTTCGAAGCGTTCCGCCCAGCGTTGACTTTCCTCCGCCGCGTTGGCTGCATCCTCCACCCTAATGCGCAATTTGAAACGCGTGCACTGATATGCTTGGGTTTTGCGTAATTGCTTTAAACGCATCCAAGTGTCGAGTATTTCTTTGAGTAGCTGCTTGGAATGCGCCTCTTCCTCATAAAGAGTGTCGCGTAGTGCGCGCACACCCAGCAATTGCTGCTCTATATGGCGCGCCCGTCGCTCCTTTGTTGCCGCCGAATCCAGCTCAGCGTCGCTGTTCGACTCGCGCTGCAACAGTTCATTGACTACACGACGCTCCGTTTGCAGCTGTGCGCGCAATTTCTCACAAATACGTTGCTGTTGTCGCTGTGCATGCTCCGCATAGAGCTCTTCCAATGCATTCGAGAGCTGATGTTCCTCCAGCAGCTGTGGATGCGCGGTGAAGAGTAGCTCCTTCAGGAAAATGCGCACAAATTTACGTGTGGGTATCTCAACTGGTTGTCGCGTCGGTTCGCAGAAGATCGGATGGAATTTATGCGCGCAAAAACTGCGATAAAGTGTACGATCTTTCATGTAAAGTGATCCCATTGATTGTGCGCGCTTGAGCTGTTCTACTAATACTTTGGAAATCGGTTTATCTCGTGCGCGTTGCTCTACCTGATGACGACTCAGCATGCGACAGGTGTTGGCGTGCAAGGGCTGCGGTTTACCATCTTCTAACGCGTCGCCAACACTACGTGCAAGCAAGGCGACATCCGGCGTCAATTTGGTGGTTGGTTTGAAGAGTAATGCGGTGTCCGGCATGAATTTTTCACCCGCTTGCAGTCGCACCAACACATCGTTATCGATTTGTATATATGTGGAAGCAGTATGCTCACGTTGCTGCGCAGATGAAGGCGACACGGTTGGTGCGCTGTCACTAGTCGCATCCTCATCATCGTAATCGGTACTCGTGAGCTCACCCTGTCGCTGAATGACCTCCTCATCAGCTCCCTCGTCGAAACTGCCGTCCTCAATAAGCGCTTGCTGTTCAACGAGTTCTCTTTTCAATGCCATCTTACGCATTGAGCTTGCCGAAGGTATCAATTCCTCCTCGCTGGTGCGGCAAAAGAAATCCAAGCTGCGCGTTAACTCATCTGTTTGTCGGGACTGTGGACTGTTGTCGATCGAAAGACTTGTGTTCTCCAAAAGCACTTGCACTTCACGTTCATTATTCTGGTACTCGCGTGTGGGTCGCGATTTGCGGCGCTTCGATTTGGTGCGATTTATATGCGTCTGATTCTTCGGACGATTACCTTTTGGTTTCTTCTTTGTGCGTTGGGTGGGAGTACCGCTCATTTTGTTTTTGTTTCGTTTTTATTAGAAATTTATTGTAAATTTAATTTAATTTATTGCATGCGGAAGCTTTCACAATCTTATCTTTGTGTTTGTTGCGTATGGTGAACTGTTTACCGTTTTAGTGGGTTTCCAAGGTAACATTGTTTTATAACTTAACGCTAAGGGGTTGAGTAATTTTTTCCTAAGGCAGCCTTTTTGAAATTACTCAGCAATTTTTGTTTTTGAGGAATTTTACTGTTGTTGTGCAAACCAACTCCCTCCACTACAAGGATCTAGAGCAATCCTGACGTTCCCACGACAGTCGGTGCTATGTTACCGGAATTACCCGGATTTATATTCCGCTAAGGGCTTGTCACTCGGTTGCGGTTGCCGTAGCCGAATGTGTTGGTGCGTGAATACCATTCGTAATTCGGAGGTTCGAATCTCCGTGAAACACCAAAATGAAGAAAAAGTTTTTTTTTCTAATATCGGTTGCCCCTCGGCAGGCAATGGCAAGCCCCCGAGTGTATTTCTGCCATGAAAAAGTTCCTGATAAAAAAACCATTTTTCGTTAGGAGTCGGCTCAAAGCTCATTATTAAGTGGAAATGTACCAAGTCAGTCTATTGCTTTGTTGGTGGTGAAGAATATACAGTTTATTTTTGCTTTAGTTGTTGTTGCTGTTGTAGCAGTATACTAAACCCTGTCAGTGCGTTGTGTTCGTCTAGCATCAACCTAGCAAAGTTACTGCTACAACAACAACGGTAGGCCCGGGCGTGGGGAAACTTGTTGTTTTGACAGGTTGAGTCCAGAGGAAGAGAGGTGTCAGATGGGGCATGTGAAAATGTGGTTAATATCGTGCGGGGAGCCTTCCAGTAAACTAGCCTTGTCTAGTGCACCGTACCTTTTTTGCTTTAGTTCTTGCCAGCTGATGATCTGGGGCATCTACGACATCCACCCGATATAAATCCCTTCGTTCCTGCCACCTAAGCCCTCCCTTCTGACTATTGTGCCAATGAATTGCAAACTGTGGATATACTTTTTTTAAGTTCTAAAATGGACTGGCATGATGCCTTAGCGTTTAAATCAGTAGATTAGTTTTCCGATTTCGTAGGCATTCCAAAAATGTGTAAATTTTGATAAATTTAGTAAATTACAATTAAGATTCTTCAAAAAATTTACTTTTTAGGTGTTGTTGTTGTTGTAGCAGAACTTTGGTGTTATAAAGATTTGCTTAACAGTAAAAATAACAAAAAAAATGTGTGTTCGCTCGAAGGTGGAAGGCTTCCAGAGCGCAGAAACTTCGTAATGCTAATGCATCTGGCACAGGTTATTATTTTTATTTATTCCACCTAGACAATCTTATAACATTTTTGTGAAGAATATTTTAATTCTAGCTTAAATTTATAAAATTGTTAACCTCTTTCGAATACTTACAGAATTATTCTTCTCATTTCGTATTTCATACCCTTTTTTAAGCAAAACATTTGCAGCTACTTTCGACTTAACGAATATCAGCAACTCAACTCTCCCTCTACAATCTCACACTTGCCTTTCGTCTTCCTTCACGCCATTTGCATACAAAATAAAAGATTTACTTTGTTTTGTGGTTTTTCGTTTTTCTTTTGCTTAAGGCATACAAATATAATGCAAATTTATATTTAATTTTGTTAAAAATTATCATAATGAGTACAGCATAACTACAAAGGGAGACATTCACTAGATGTTCTAACATTTTTGAGAAAACTGCATTTCTATATATAAGTGTAAATGTACTATGTATATGTGTACTGATACGATTCATTCGTATTGAAATAAAGTTAATTACAAAGAAGAATAAAATAATAAAATGTGTTTGTATATATATATTTTTAGTTAAAATGAATTTCAATGCTTTATATTGTAAAAATTACTATACAAAACAGTGTTAAGGAGGGAGCTGCGTAAAAACGTCTGAGAAAATTGGAATTCAATTTTGGTAAATATAGTATCGAAAATAGTTTTAAGTGAAAGTATACAAAATGGGACGCAGTTGTTGTTGTACGTAAATGCGCCAGTTACGCGTGCAGCGTTTAAATTGAGTATGCCAAATGCGTCTGAAAGAACTATTTTATAAGTATAAATAATAAAAACGAGCTCGTTTAGCGTTTATTATCCTTTTTTTGTTTTGCTAAGTATTGATGGCTTGTTTCGCTCTTACTTTGTTTGTTCAATCAATTTTGATGAATAAATATTGTATTTTATATTTTTGAGCTTAAACACAAGGTTTGTTTTTATGTATACGTAATGGATAATTTTGCCGTTATTGTTGTTGTTCTTTTTGTAAGTCGCTACGCCTTTGTAAGTCAATTGCAAAGGCGTTTGCTTTATTGGAAAACTGCGGAAATTTTGTTCGACTACTCGAGCACAGTTACTTCTTCCTTGACTAAAAATTCAACGATCTCCTCATCGACTTCTTCCGTATTTAAATTATCAGTGTCAATATCTGTAAAGAAACAAAACGCATTCAATTGATATAAACGTTGTTGTTTTTTTTGTGTTTGCATATTTTATTCTTACGATTTCTGAGCTGCAGGCGGCGGCTCTTTTGCTCTTTCCATTCGGCAATGCGCTTGTTGCGGTACTCCATGAACTGTTCGCGCAATTGTGACCGTTTTTCGAGCAATTCCTTAGATGCGCGTGTAAGGCGTAAGCGATCCTTTTGTTCGAATATTGGATAGTATTTCTTCAAATTTTTCTTGATTTCCTTTTGTTGTGCTTCAGTTAACAATGTGGGCAGGCGTGGACGCCATAAGAATTGCACGAAATTCTTCAGTATTGTACGTCGTATGATACGTCCTTGGAAGGTGTACATGTTGAAGCCAGTATCCTCCTTTACCTTCCACGCCGAAACTCCAGTCACAACATAGCGACCAGTAGGATCCCATTCGACTTCAGATGCGCGGAAATGATCAGGTGATGCAGATATAATGAAATCGTTATTGGTGTCTACAAACTCAAAGGTGCCCATAGAAAGGTTTGCCATTACAATGAATTGGCCTCGTGGTGACCAGAACAAGTGCGTGCATGATTTCTTTTCCAACTTCTTAACAAGTGTTGGCTTCACACCTTTGTTCACCTCATAGAAACTAACGTTTGCGTTACTCTGTTCACCGTGGATAATGGAGAATTTATTCCCTATAGGCTCCCAAGCAAAGGCGAGAATCAGTTCACGAATTTCTACTGAATCAACTGGGATTTCCTTCTCGCGCATGTGGAAAATTTCGAAATTGTAGAACATACCGAGGAATTTCACATCCAATTCTTTCTTATCCTTCTTTAATTTCGAGTAACGATCGACTTTAACGCAAAGATAGTCACCAGATTTCTGCCAATGTAACTTACAGTCGGCCACATGGAAGAGGTTTTTATTTCGTATTTCACGTTTCTTGGGAATCTCCATAAGTGTGACACGGGCGGGTATTTGGTTTTGTTCTTCCACCCAGTATGCGATAACATTGTCCGTTGGGGACCATGAGAAGCCGCGAATTCCAGGAATTTTGATCGACTTAAGGTCGAGTAAGTAAAATGATGGTGTTTCGTAAATGTGAATTGAATGATCACCCAACCGTGCGACATACCTATCGTCGTGAGACCAGCGGAACATCGATAAAACAGACATGCCATCGGCGACGAATGAACGTTTTTCAACACCGGTACGTATATCCCAAATAATGACCTTTTGACCAGTGGGCGTAGGTCCGTAGGTGACAAGGTAATTCTCACAAGGTGAGAACTCCACAAATTGCGTGTTTGGATGCGGGAATTTCTGAATTTTTTGGAAGCTACTGCCGCCCCAAATAGCCACACCGGGTTTGTGGAATGTGACTACATAGGTTCCAAGTGGCGACCATTTCACAAATGTATCAGTAAAACGTTCACGAGCCTCCAATTCAGTGGGTTCAGGAAGAGTGTTTTGCCAGAATGAAACTTGCACGGAGTTTGGTGCTGTTTCAGCGGCTACACTGAATTGATCGTAAGCGTCCGGATCTGTGACGAAATTGTACAAATCATTCTGAACTTTGAAGGGTTGTGGAGTAGGAGGCTCCCACTTTTCGGGGATGTTCTCATACCTAATAAAAAGAAAGTGTACACGTAGCAAATCATTTACAACTTCAGTTCAGTATTTGTTTTTAACTTACTTCTGAAAATCGGTAAACAAATTAACGGCGAAAGTATGGTTTTTATCAAGGCGATGGTTATTCAAACCTTTTACGGCCTCCTCAGCCATGCTTGCGTTTTTGTATTCCATAAACGCATATCCTTTCGTTTTACCTTCATCGTCAACAGGAAATACAACATTCACTATCTCACCGCACTGTGAGAATAATTTTTGAATAACGGATTTCAATTTTTCCAAACGAGATGGCTCTACTTTTGGAATGTTGTCGACAACAACAACACTTTCAACGCCATCTGTCTCCAAGGGCCGCTGGGCCAACATGTTGGCCAAAAGTTCTGCAAATTAAATAATTTCTTTATTACAATAATTATAAACAATGAATACCACAAAATGTCATTTCTTAGTCAAATTTGTTGGACAATTTTCCAAATTATTCAATTTTCTGCGCTCATTGACCAATTTTGAGGTTATGTTGCATATACGGTGCTTGGCGTGCAAATTCATTCATCTGCAGCGGCAAAACGGTGCTGCGCTGGCACTTACCATCATCAGGGATGTCGTCCACATATCCCTCTGGATCGTCGAAATTTGGCTCCTCTTCATAATCGCCATCATTTCCGTCGGCTCCGTACTCCTCACTTTTCTTTTTAGCCATATTGAAAACACAAATTTGCAGTTTTTCTAAATTACCGACCGCCTTAAGTCATCAAATGTACGCACATCGAACGAAAAAGAAATTGTTGCTGATAGGTTGGCTGCACTGCAAAATGAAATTCACAAACTGACAGTGTAGTTGTCAAACAGATAAATATGCCTTAAGGGAAACGAAAAAGAAAAAGCAAGCATAAAAAGAAAAACTGCGATATATACAAGATGGGTGTTGTTTCTTTATTGTCGCTCAAAGTGTTTGAGGTTTGCTACAGATGGTCTGGCAATTAGTTAAAAGTGTTAAGTTTTATAAATCTGATATTAATAATTAGCAAATGCATAGTTTTTCGATGCGAGCATGTGTCCTATTAGTGACTGAACGTCAAATTAGCATACTTCGCTTACAAAAACAAAAACAATTTTCATTGAGAAATAGATATGACAGCACATGCGTATTGCTTGAAACTCTCAGTCTCTGTATGCGAAACGATTTTAAAAGGAAATTCATTCAGAAAATGTTTGGGTTTGGGGTAGCCGTGGTTTTGATAGTATTAACAATAAAAAAGTAATATTAAAATTGTATTTGTGTATATACTACATATAATAAAAATATAAATATATTGTATTTGTGTATGTACTACATAGAATAAAAATAAAAATAAGAAATAAGACCCAATGGTTCTTGTTTTTATGTTAGCAAACAAATAAGAATCATATGGTGTTTGTTTTTATAAGATTTTAACTAAATCCCATTGGCTTTTGACACTCAATGCTCAATAGGATGATAAGTTTCATAAGCCCTAAATTTCGAACTATACCGTTTCAATTCTATTAACATTATTTACATAGGAAAGATGATTAAAATAAAACGAATTTCATATACATGTGTTAAGGTATTTTTAAGACAGATTTGATGTATAAAATCGGTAAAATTTTACCCCATTTGCAACCCTGTATGTTGTGTGCGAATCCAGCGACTAGAATGGAAAACGCGAAAAAGCAAAAGCAAACGAAAATATGAGAAATTATCCAATGAGCAACGACGAGTAACGACCGCGACCGCGACAACGAAAACGAAAACGACAAGCAGCGGTGCAGTTACGGCGTTACGTCGCAGTCACAGCGGACAGACGGGACGCAGAGAACGTTAATGAAGTAGTGAAGGCGAAAATGTCCAGGAATTTGTTTTATCAAGGAAAAAATAAATAAATAATGTTAAACTAATAATGTAGAGTACGTCGCATGAATCCTGATGATGAATAAAGTGAATGTTAGGTATGAAAATCGGAATTGAAAATGAAATGAGGTGATTGAAAAATCTGCAGAAGCAGATGAAAATTTGAAGAAGAAGAAGAAGAAGCAGTAGCAGAAGTGGAAAAGTTGGGAAAATTCATCGGTGGTGTCTGTGCAAGTGCAAATACACATATGTAGCTCAAGTGTACGTGTGCGTGTGCGTGCGTGAAAATTTTCAGTGCTCTTCCAAAACCGACAGTTCGCGTTATCCAATATAGAGAAAAAATTCCGATACACGCTAGGGATTGTTGCAGGCGTCGCGCCCAGCAGCAATGGCGTTTTCCTATGTACCACATACTATGTACTTTCAAAGCTATTTAAACAATTAGCTACAAAAAAAATTAAATGCTTCAAATAAGATAAATAAATTACTTTTAACAATGAATGTATTTACATTTACACTACAATTGGGAAAAATATAGTGTGTACAAACTGAGGAAAATTAAATACTTGAGATAAGTAAATTTATGCCCAGCCCAGAAGTGTTACGAAGAATTAAAGGATAGCGATGGCTATACCAAACTTCGCAATGATTGCGTGAAGGACCGAGGTGTACCTAAGAATGAAATTGGTGATGAGGCACATAAAACAAGCTCGAAAGATATGTAATGGTTAAAGCTTTCTATTAGTTCCGCTTTAAAAGTAATTCAAAAATGTCTTAAAAAATCTTTACTAATGGGCCCTAAAAATTCTTAAATTGTTAAATCTTTTCCACTCAAAATCATTGAAGATTCTTCTTAATAACAACAAAAAAAAATATTCAAACGCGAATTGAAAAGGATGAGCCGAATTGCGTGCAAAAAATCGCGCAGGAGTTTTTTGGCCAACGAAGGTTGTAGCAGTAGCGGCAGTAGCATTTGCTCTCTCCTCTGCAAAAACATGCGTAAAAAGAGAGCCAGCAACAAACTTTCTTGTGTGTACATAAATTTCATTGTGAAAAAATTAAGGCAAAACTGCTGAGCACAACGAGAAATTGGAGCGAGCAACAACATTGATAAAAGACACGCAATAAAAGTACATATGTAGATATGTACATATTTATATATTTTCAAGCAACTCCAGCAACAGACGCTAAAACATAGCAGAAACAACAAAAAACCTACATCCACGAAATAGCAGTAAAGGCAGAAATAAGAGAAATCGCCCAAAATCTACCTTGTTCTTATTTCTGCTTCTGCTGCTTTACTCTTGTTCATCTTTCATTTTCTGCGCTTTAAAGCGTACAGCAGTACAACGTAGCAGCATTATTTTGCACATGTTGATGTGGTTGTTGTTATTACTTTTAGTGCTGCTGTTGCGTTGGTTTTCAGTTGCTGGAGCAACATTTCATTGCTGTATCTACCATTTGCTGTTTGCTGCTTTCTGTTTTCTGTTGGTTGATGGCTGCTGTCGCTGTTGCTGTCTGTCTCAATTGAATATGTGTGTTGGAGTCGTCGGCACAGAACGGTCTGTCTGCCTCTTCGCATTCAGCTTGTTACGAGTATTGATATTGTTGTTGGTATGAATGTAGCACAGAATTTTTGTTTTTTGGCTGTCAATTTTGGTCAAAACCACTTCTGCATCGCCCACAAGTTTGAATGCGCCGCCAACAACAATTACTGATTACTGCAAAGCCGAATTTTTCAATGAGGTGTTGCGCTGAGTTGTCAAGTGGCAGCACCAGAATTGAAACGAATAGCAAAACTGAGTGTCAATTCAACAAAATTTATACAGTTTTATTTTGTGTTCTGAAAAACGATTTTTAGGCTGAAATGTGAATCATAAATAAGCTTCCGTACAGTGGTTTTATAGAAAGATAAAATCGCAGTTGTTCAGTGTGTAAATTATTGTAGTTGCGTACGAACAGTGATAGCGGCGGCCAAAACACCACCTTAGCAGAGGATGTCCAATGTCTTCAACTAATACGTGCCAAAAAAATACATTTTAGTGAACCATTTCATAAAATAATAAAAATATATAAAAATCAGCGAAGCGCGAATCTCTTCTATCCATCATCACAATCACATCATATCAAATAATTACTGAGCAACATACTTACAACTCTACGTTAGGCGAGGCCAGTCGGTCGGTCACTGGATCCATCGATCGGGCGATCGTTGGTCAGTCACTGGGTTCGTTCGTTAAGTCCTTCGTTTGGTCCGTAGCCAAAATTCCTGCTGTAACTTACTTTCAATTAGTTACATGGTTTTGGGTCTGCAGTGAAGGCGTTCGGTCGGTCCAGTCGGTTGGGTCCAGGCGGTCGGAAGTTTATGCAGTTCTGAATGTCTTTATGCTTTAATCATGGTGAAATTGACCACCGACACAATACGCTACCATATTAGAATCTTTCTGATTACAAATCATGACAGAAGGACATGAAAGGTAATTGTTTACATTCACTTTATTTATTTCGTTGTATGTATTATAGATTTCAAAAACTAACTGTACTTTATAAATTACATGCAAATATTTTTATTCCATATTACTGCAAAAATTTCACTTTAGTATTTTAAATATCTGTGTCCGCAGGCCAAATACACTTGGCTTGCGCTAAAATACAAAACAAAGGAAATTACATTTCATATTAAACTATTTAATAAGTAAATATTTAAGAGTAAGAAGTAATTTAAGTTAAATACTGGGGAAATCCCACACTTCATAAAGATGACGAGAACTACAGAAAAGTCTTTGGGTGCTCAAAAAAATGGAGAAAATCCCATTCAATATAGCATTCAACCCTAATTTTTAATATAATATTGTATAATAATAATAAAATCAAAGGCAAGTCTGTATCACATTAAAAATGATTGATTTGTTGCTACTTCAGCCCTCAAATAATATTATTTGGATGTTGATACCTCTACAGCAAAAAAATAATGATTTAAGACCAAGTTGCAAACAAGATTTCTGCGACTAGTCGATAGTACTGTACCAGACTAGGTCGTACTATCAATCACTCCCTACACCTCTAACCTTCGGGCACTAGACAATGCTGGTTGGGGTGCCATAAAGTAGGCAGGTTGTAGTTGTAACCTGACGGGCAGAACAATCCCACGCGCAAGAAGTAATTTAGCTATGTAATTGGGTAACAGATATCGAATATCATCTCCATAAGCCGGTGAACGACGACATATATCTGAAAAGATTTTACACAATCCATGGCCAGTGGCGGTTTCAACCGCGAGCACAAGTATCTAAACCACAAGTATGGAGAGTACAAAAGTTTCGGCACCTATAGAGCTAGGTTGGGTCATAGCACGAGATTAGATTAGTACAATATAAAAACTTATTCCTATTCATTGTCTGATAACTTCATGAAAATGCTATAAAATTATTCCGGAATAAATAAATGGTAGTGTTTTTTACAGATACAGGAATGTACGTTAATTGACAAAATTGTACTAGCCTCTAACTTTAATTTCGCGTTTCTTAATGGAAGTATGGCAGGCCACTCTTAAGGGGTTATATATGTACAGTTAGAAGCCCGAAACCAACCAGGCGAATTTTCCAGAATTTTTTCTGACAGTAAATTAAAATTTATTGATCTAAAAATTTGTGCACATATTATTACTTGTATTTTGAGACTCAGTATTAGTAAAAATATTTATTTGGAAAGGAGCTACAGCTGATCTCCGGGAGCTTCTTTAAAAAAAACTCGTTTTGCGGGGACCACTATATTTCTGAACTTGTTTCTCTGAAATTAAAAAGGCAAACAGATCTCGTTAAAGTAATGTTAAATCTAGTAACTAATCGAAGGAATACTTTTTTTTGACAAATATCGGTTTTAAAAACAAAAAATCGGTTTTTGACCAAAAATTCGGCCTTAAATTTTTAATAAAAAAAAATTATCGGTGAGAAAAAATATTCGATTAATTATTAAAAGATATATTCAAGAAGCTCGTGTTAAATTTGAGACAATCAGTTTAGCCGTTTTCGAGTAATGTTGGTCACCGACTTTGTAAACACCTTTTTGAGAAAAACGCGTTTAAAGTTTGAAAAGCACTTTACATAGGAGTTGTCTATTCCAGAACCATATAATACACCCTTCGGCGCTTCGGCAGCTTCTAATAACTCGAGCTGATGTTGTCTGCGGGCCATAGTTCCATCTCGGGGGCTCTCAGCGCGCTTTGAGATCGGAAATCTTCACGCGCTGCTCATCTTTTTCGGCACATGAATGCGCATTGGGCCCAAGTGTAATTCCTATTGCCTTCATATAATACAATAGTGATGCCTCCATTCCTTCATTAAATATGCAGGCAGTTATGTACGCAGCGATTTCCACAGTTTTCGAACCGGCCGGAACAATTTTGGGAGAGATTTTCCAAATCCGTTGATTGTAGCTCTCGTTATTGGTTTGGTGAAAACCTTTCTTTCTAATAAATTCTCACTGCTGAGATTTATATAAATCGGAAGTGTACATTAGCAGGGAAAATTTACAATAGGCAGGTGCATAAAAGGGATCCAGGTAAGCGCTGCTGCTGTGAGCACTCTGAGACGCCTTTTCAAATTTGCGTGGAGCTTCGAAAATATTCACCGGAATGATATTAAATTTTCTGTGTGTATTCTTAAATATACATATGTACATTAAGAAAAAATAAATAAATAAAAAAAGAATAGATATTTTGAAAATTCTAACTGTATATAACCCCATAAATGATGAGTAACTGAAAATATTTGATATTGTTATTAGGTTTTTATTTCCTGAAAATATGCAAAATCTCAAGGGCAAGTAAGGTTACTTTGTAGTCTCTCCTTTTAATTTATCTATTAATGACACCATAAGTGCTCAGTTTATTTTTCGATATTTTTAATTTCAAATAATTTGTAGGCATTTGAATGAATAATATGGGTAAAAGTATGGTAGAAGCAGCAGACCTTAAAAAAATACTTAACTTTTCGAACAAAACAACATATACGCTTTCTTTACGATCAAGAATCGCTGAAAGGGCATCAAACCACTCAAAATGGCCATTCAAACATGCTTACATACATATGTACGTCTATTTGTATGTGTGCATTAGTGGGGCAGTTGGGTTTGTGAGTACGCCTTAGATATCGTGGCGCTTGCACGATGTGTCGCCCATCCAAATGAGTCACATTATCCACTATCCATAAACATACTGCGTCGCGGATCGGCTGTGGAAGTGCTGAAGTGTGCCATTGAAATTCAATAGAATGAAATCAAAAGCCACTTCCGCTCTGTATATGCCGATATCGCTTTCATTTTATTTTTATTTTCAACAAATAACGAATTAAAATTCAGAAAACACTTGAAAAGTTCGTTCGTTTGCGTACATTCATTCATGGTTGTTTCGGTCGTTAATCAAATTACGCAGAAGTTTACGAAGCCATAAAAAAACAAATCGGCACATTATTGGATTTTCGCCGCCAACGCTATGGAATAGACGACAACGACGCCTAAATTGAAATCGAATTATAGCTTGAATAGGAATATGATAAGCTACAGCAATGACCGCCAGACAACATGTAAAATAATGCGCGATGGAGATCGCGTCACGCCAGTGCCCATATCCAAGCACTTAAGCTATTACAATTTCAATTTCGTTTTGCGGGCCGAACGTGATGCGTTTTTGCTTGTTTGTGTGGCATGGGGCATTTAAGAAACTGAAAAAAAATTTAGGTTAGCTCTATTTATCAATTTTATGCCGAACTTTTTAGGTAACCCAATAAAAACTGTTTATTGAACAAAACGATAAAACAACTGAGAACTTCCAAAGGTGCCATGAGGTCTTTTAAAAAGTTTAATTTACCATTGTATTCCGTAACTTTTGAACACTAAAAGAAAAAAAAATATTGAAAAAAAGAAACAAATGGAAATAGCAGAAAAAGTGGCTATAAAATCATATCATATGTATAGTAATAGCTGTAAAACGAAAAAAATCAAGAAGAGTTTATTTTTTCTCTTTCAGCCATTTAATAATACGGAGGCATAAAAAGTAGAGGTGAAAGCTAAAAAAAAAAATTAAGGAGTGTAGGCAGAGTGTCTGAAAAGAATGCTTATTGTATGATATGTAACTAAGTATGTATGTGTGTATGCATATACCATATACAATCGAAGGCGGTTGCATGAAGTATCAACCATCAACTTGTAATATAAGCTAACCTTTATTTCATAATCTATTGTGCCAGTTAGTACATACTAATTCACATACTGTAATACATAAATACATACATATGTATGAATATATGTAGATCATCTATTTGAAGCGAACGCCCTTGTGTTTATTTGATCTATTTGAAGACACATATATTCATATGTATGGATGCATGCATGTATCATACATATGTGTGCATGTAAGTATGTTTGTTTTATCGCGCGCACACCCACTACCATTCTGAGGTTTTCTCAATCAGCCGCGCGAAGCCAGTCAACTCTGCAAACAATCAGACAGTCAATCAACTTGCCAGTCATTCAATTCATTCTTTTTATGCGTGCTTTTTTCTTCGTCTTTACAATCATACAGTGACATCATTTCGTCCGTTTGCTTGCCCTCCAGTTCATTCAAAAACATTTCTTTACTCTGGTCTTTGTGAAATACAAGCGAATTCCTTTGCTTCCCCAAAGCTTCTGTGCCTATGCCAACACTTAATTTATTGCTATTAAATATTTTATGGTTTGTATAATGAATAGTGTTCGATTTCTGCCATAACCGAAAGTTTCATTCATAAACTTGTTTCCTATTTAAGTTGCGCCAATCTAAGCACTTACACATTTTACTTTAAATTTATTTAGCAATTCATCGGCTATGCATATGCGTTTTAGCAGTTTCAGTTGCAAATGTATTTAATCGATAGGTTTCCAACGCTATTGATTGGAACAGTACTGTAGAAATTAGGGAACATTTTTTGTATTTTGAGGTTAATTTGAGGAGTTTGAATTGTATAAAGCCAAATAAATTCTGAATAAATATGAGCAGCATTGTACCGCTTTTTACCGCTGAATGTTATTTGTTTATCACTGCGGTAAAGCAATTGCTGCACTTGTCAGCGTAATCATATTTTTATAATACTTGCAGAGCAAAATGCAATGAATGAATTTTCATTTCGTAGGTTGGCGGACCTTTTCAACATTGTGTGTGTGTGTGTATATGTACATATGCATATGCTTCCTACTCACTCTTAGTGCTTAACAGCACTATAGACTAGTTGATGTTGGCGTTATAAAGACAAAATTTCATTTTCCTTTTTTCACATTGTCATATTTCTTAATAGTGGGTGGCAGTGATAGTATACAAATAAATGTACCTGAAAGTTAATCGTACAAACTATTCAAGCACTGCCGTTTCGCTGTTTTCTTTTCCCTGTTACAAACCCCCTACGCACGTCTTATATTTTCACTATCATTCAACGTCGTGTGTTTGATGGCATTGCTTTTGTACAAACTCGATGGTCGCGCCATTGTTCTTGTAATCTAAATCCTCGAAACTTGACATACACACATGCATTCACTTGCATATACACACTCGTACACTCAGGTGTTCATTCATGATTATTGTAAAAGTTTATACAAAATATATGTATGTACATACTGGTACAGATGTGTGTATGTATGTATGCGCGATGAGTGGGTCGGTAAATTCGTGTAGCAATCGGCAAATCGTCTGGGAAATGTTTTGAGGGTTTGTCTTCGTTCGCTCTTAACATCTACACACATTCATTTGTGGATGAATATGTGTTTATAGTGTGTTTGGCTACGTAAATATATGTATGAGTGAGTAGTGCACTTAGAGAGAAAAATTGAGGAGTTTTTAGCACAAAACTATCGCATGAAAGGTATGATCAAATACATGCAAATATTTACTAATGTAGGTACACTTGTTTTCACATTTTGGAAAACTTTCAATCAGAATTTTCAGAAAAACTTCGACTATGCAGTTTTATAACTCTTTCAATTTTGGTATAATAAAGAGCAAATTCGAAGTGACTCTAAAATCGCGTTATTTTAGATTTTTTTTGTGGGCGGTCGTGTGAATTTTCTCCATATAAAAAAAATTCCAGCCTTTCCTTTGTGGAAGAAAATGCATAACACGTGAACAAAAAAACACAATAGTATTCCACAATTCAATGGATTACAAGACTGCATACCTAAAAAAAGACTGCAAACCTCTAAAAACTAACTAAAAAGTTTGAAATTTTGATGTCAATTGTTTGAATTTTTTCACATTATGTGCAATGTATAAAACTTTGACATACTTTGTTGTAGTAAAAAAAATAAAATTAAAAATATTAAATAATAAAATATTGCTTACATTATTGTTCAAAAATTAAAAACTTTCTAATATACATATATATATTTTGATAAGTTCTTTTTATTAAATAGACATTTTTAATTATACTACTTAGATAGTTGAAAACTTGGAAACCTCGAAAGATAATCGCATTTTTCGTAACTTCGTAAACTATTGCGAAATTCATTAATTTGACAGTTCAATCAGCATTACATACGAATCAACTCAAACAGACAGCATTAAAAAATATTATTGAATTTATTATCTAAAATTACCACCTTACTTGTCTTCAACTTCAAAATTAGTTCTGTTTACTATATTTTTTAGTAAAGACCAACAAAGTGAGTATCAGGACAATATGGTAAAAAATTCTTAATCAACATCAACACATAGCGGTTATTTCTAAATTAAATTCGAATTAAAAAATAAGTGAGTTTGCAAAAGTATTTGTTTAGTCATTAAAGCTTCTTTTAGCGATGTACATATTTGCCAAATGCTATTAAAAAATATGAATTCATATGGATGTATAAATGAAGATGCTTAGATTTTGGTTAATACTGTATATATGCGTGTCTACATTCAAGTACCCCACACCTTTGTTCAGCTCGTTTTTTGACACAACACTTCGTTTCGGCTATTTCAACGCTCTCACTGCATTAGTTATTGGCCTAGGTAACCTATCACCCACATCCATTATTTACCACCCACCACCCTTGAACCGAACTGCCACATCGGTTAGGCAGTGGTTGGTTGTATTTTGCTTTTAAAAGATGGAGTAAAGGAATTTTTTTTGTTGTGTATGGAGCGCGAGAACGTAAGTTTGTGCAAAAAGTGCGTTATGAGGAGAGAGCCAATGTGATGGAGAGAGTGTGCGCTGCACATTTCGAATGTAATGAAAAAAAGAAGAAAACATATTTATTTGGTGTTTTCTTTACAAACTTCTGTTTGGCAGTATTGCTTGTGACACTTGGAAGTGGGCAGGCGAACCTCTCTGCTATTGCTTTAAGGATGCATATACATTCTTATATATGCACTAATTTCAAAATGAGTACAACAACGGTGAATAATTAATAAAACAGAATTTGAAAAGTGTGTTCAAAATTGATATGAATGAATACGCGCACATGCACAAATATATATGCATTTATGTATGTAAGTATACTTTTGTGCCTGGATTTCGCTCTCCAAAGCCGGGAGAACACGAGATCCCGAAACGAAACGAAAAATGTTCTTGCCCTATTTTCCATATGCATATGCACATAAGTAGAGAGCAAGACTACTCAACAAATTACTCCGTAAACGAGATCTTTGTACGTAAGTATGTATGTATGCCAACTCAATACAAACTCTCGTTTTTTTTTTTTTAATAAAAAAGGTTTTATTTGTGTTTTCAATTTCAATATATGTAAATAAGCCTAAAAAGCCTGCCACTAGGGCCGACGGTTTTTTTTGCTAAAAGGTAGTGAAAGATATCAAGCAATAAAGTTAAAACAACAATGGCGCATATTTTGTTGTTGCTTGATTTTTCTGTAATTCGAAATATTCAGTGGCATGTATTTTGTTGTTCCTTGAAATCTCCAGACAACAACAAAGTAAAAAGTAAACAAAGTTAGACAATTTAGAGAACAAAAAACTATTAAAAATTCGAATCAGTTGCGATCTACTTCTACTATTTTGAGGGTTTGCCTTGAATGATACATATTTCGTTTCATAAAGTGCGTGGGTTTCTATGGGAAGAGCAAAACTATTTATTGGGAAAAGTAATCAATGATAAGATTACCTCTTGAAATGCACTTGTTTCCACTTGTTGGGTTTCCAAAAAACCCCACATAGCATAGTAAAGTCATTATTCTTCGTCGTCTATCTCTCAACAGTTGGCCCAGACTGCTTGGACAGGGTGGGTGCAGTTGTTGTTGCATGTTTTACATGCCAGATATATGTGGATTATATGTGGAGTAGTGTGTCTAAGTCAATTTTAGATAAGTAGAAGTTCCACCTACTACAAAAGGTAAAGGTGAAAAACAAAATTGCGAGATTAACTTCGGCTCCCATATCATCGGTAACTCGGTAATGTTTTCTCATACTAAGTATGAAGAAGTACGATGGAAGGAAGGTGCTGTGATTTTTTCCGTATATTACCAACACAGTCTCAGTTACACCAGCCAATCAGCAGATTCTCTCAAATTCACTGAGAGCCGGTTAACGGTCTGATTTTGGCGACATTACTAAAAATCTGTGCACCATTGGTGTAAGTAGTGTAAAGGTATTCCTTCTTTCTCATTAAATAGTAAGGTACTTATACTTGATTGGAGACAGGTAGGTAGGTAGGTAAGATGGCAAGAGTACCCCAGGTACACTACAAGTAGCACTTACGTGCCGTTTTGATACCATAATGTGGACCACTACCTGTGAAAGGATTTAGGGAGGAGACAAAACCGTCTACAGCCATCCAGTGCTGTTGATGTAGCGGAGGAGAGAAAAGGGATCTAGGCTAGAGAATTTCTTCAAGTCATCCCCAAAGGGCACGCTAAGGAATCTCAAGCGCCTAGCCGCCAGAGCCGGACATTTGCGGAGAAAGTGTTCCACAGTCTCTTTCTTTGCAGGATCCCCACAGCTTCTGCAATAGGGGTTGTACGAAATTCCAAGCTTCTCCGCATGAGTGCCGATCACCCAGTGACCAGTGAACACCGCAATGAGTTTGGAAATTGAATGGCGGGGGATTCCCATCACCTTAAGCGTTCTGTTTCTATCGTATTGCGGCTATAGTGCTTTTGAAATAGCACACGATGAGACAGACCTCCATCTGTCTTGCGCTTTTTTTAGAAAGAAATTGTGTAGTTTCCCTTTAACGACGGCCAAGGCGATACCGATGTCTGAGAAGGGGACAGCTGAAACCGGTTCTGCCAACCCCTTCCTGGCAAGCTCATCGGCAATTTCATTTCCCTCTATATTCCTGTGCCCAGGAACCTAGATGAGGGAGATGTTTCCTGCTCGATCGAGATGTTTGAGTTCCTCCTTACAGGAGTTCACCAGAAGAGAGCTGCAATACGGCGACGACAGTGCCTTGATTGCAGCTTGGCTATCTGAAAAATTATTAATGTCTCCCTCCTAACAGCGATCCCGAAGCATTTTGCATGCCTGCAGGATCGCGAAGACCTCTGCTTGAAAAACGCTTCTTGTTTTCGGCAGTTTAAAGGAGACCGAAATGCTGGCTGATTTAGAGTAAACCCCCGCTCCCACTCCAGACTCCATTACGGATCCGTCAGTGGAAACAGAGGCATCTATATCCGTACCGACTCTCCCCTCTTTCCAATCTTGTCTGCTCGGAAAGATAGCCCTAGCACAACCCTCAAAGCATAGTTTGCGGACGAAGAGGTCGGTGCGAATAACATAGAAGGAAGGGGAGATCTGCTTCAAGATGCTACTATGTCCTACAGGAAGTTGTCTCCAAAGGCCAATCTCCTTCAGCCTAATAGCACTCTGAGCAGCATTGGATTTATCCTGCAGATCCACAGGAATTAAATGAGAATAACGTTATTTAAATTAACATCAATAAGTACAGCGTGAAGAGGCGTGACTACGGAAGCACACACGTTCGATTGAAACTCCGAAACACCAATTGCTAGAAGGTTGAAGTTATTTCTAATAGCGGTCGTTCTTCGGCAGCCCATGGCAAACCTCCAAGTGCAGTACCGCCATGAAAAAGCTCCTCATAAAAAATATCAGCCGTTATGAGTCATCTTAAAAGTGTAGTCCCCTCCATTTGTGGAACATCAAGACGCACACCACAAAGAGGAGAAGGAGCTCGGCCAAACACCCATAAAGAGTGAGAGGACAAATTACAAATAAATAAAAATAAGTACAGAGTGGGCTGGCCTCTAGGCTTTTCAATTGAATTTAATTCAACTATAAATTAAAGATGTAATAATATTTTTTATTGGAATGATTAAATTTTTTTATTGAAATGATTAAATGTTTTCATTGAACGCTGGACACGAGTTTCTTCAAACAAATGCCCGCGACGGACTATATAGTAGCCCATTCTATCAATACAGTTTTTGAGTATATTTTCGCGGTTTTCTTGACTTATCTCTCTAATGGCAACTTCGATTTCATATTTCAACTCTTGAATCGTCTTTGGACGATTGAGGTAACATAAGCTAATGGAAACAATTCAATCGCATCTTCGAGACGTCGAATTGATATCAACGTTTCGGCTTATTACTCGACTTTCAAATATTTACTAAATTTTCGACCTTTGTTGAAACAGAAAGTGACCCGATTTGTAAATCACTCCGTAGGAATGTTTTTTTAGCTGCGAAAGTAAAAAACAAAACGATATTTCCAATCAATAAACATGCAATTATTTTATACATTTTTAAAGTTTTTGCTGCCTTAATTCTCTTCATAATCTATTTTCTTTATTTGTTAAATCGTTCATTGTTTCGTCCACTCACATTACTCAAATTTTTATTCATAAATTTGCACGCTACTCGTGCATTTCGTACATTTGGTTGTATTCTCGTCCGTATCATTCAATAACTTGTTCCATTCATAATACCATACAACAAGCAGGTCACCTAGATTCGTTTATTTGTCCTGCCTCGGTAGTCATTTTATCAACGACTAATCTACTTGCCATTTTTTCTTCGCTCATCAGTTTGTCCGTCCATTCACACAATTATTTTTATATATTTTGAATAATATTGTACTTCTTTTTTTGTGTTTGTGGTGTAGGTGTGTTCTGTGTGGAAAAGGCTGGGCTGCTGATAGTGGCACTTCATATTACACCTACATACGTATGTATGTATGTATTGCCTCGCTGGTTGGTTGGTTGGATGGTTTATTTCTATGGCTGCTGCTGCTGTCGCTGCCGCTGTTGCTGGCTAAGTGCCTTGCCGCCTGCCTTTTCCGCTGCTTACTGACGCTATTACAGCAATCAAGCAGCCGGACGTTGTACATTCATTCAGCCAATTCTTGTGTTTGCTTGTTTATATACATGCATATGTATATAGTATATATAGCATACTTACACATATAAAAAAAACAAAAATACATATCTAAACTATGTCAACGTTGCCTTACTGTTGCAGCACTGAATGAAGGTCTCCAACGACACTCCATTGTACCCCCATTCAGGGGAATATTGATTTTCGTTGAAGAGCAGGGGTAGTGGTCGGATGAAAGATTTTACTAACTGCAAAAATAGCACTATTTAATTATAAATATGAGAATAAATTAGAATATTGATTATAACTCAATATGCTCTGAAAATAAATTTTGATGGCTGTAAAACTTATTTGTTATCTGCCCTGTACCAAGACAATCCAGCTTGCAATTAAAGCTATTTTTAACTATCTATTTATTTTATTTTTAATATTTATGGTTGCCGTTGCCCGTAGGATACACACATTTTAAAAAATTTTTTTTTTAGTTTTTTCCAATGTACTAACATCCGCCAACTTTCGGCACTCAGTAATTTTTATAAAAATGATGGAAATATAAGCGTAACATTAAATCATTATTTAAAGTACATTTCTTTTTTCAGCATAAGGTTGTTGTTGTCGTTTCCTAATCCTAATTATCGACCAGCACCGTTTTAATATCACTGTCCTCGTGTGATGATGTCTTCCTTTTTGTTTTTTGTCAGATCTTTCTTCTAAGTCAGATCCATTTTGTGAGATCCAAGCAAATTCTTTATGTCGATGTTCGAGATCTAATTAATTTGCTGTAGGAAAGGCTTACCGAAAGAGCGAAGTCGTGCCCTAGCTAGCCTGGACATTCACATAAGTAGTGGAAAAAAATTTCCTTCACCCCTTCCGCTTGACAGTTTCTGCAGATGGGATTGAAGGGGAGGTTGAGTCTGGCTGCATGATCCCCTACCTTCCAATGATCTGTAAGGGTTGCAGTGATGCGTGAAATGTTTGGTCGAGAACATCTTAACAGATCCTTTGGATTTTGTAAGACGGACATGTGTTTTTTGTTGTAATATATATATATATAATTGGCGCGTACACCCTTTTTGGGTGTTTGGCCGAGCTCCTCCTCCTATTTGTGGTGTGCGTCTTGATGTTGTTCCACAATTTGTTGTAATACATGTAGTTAATTGCTTCCACCTTCTTTCGACTAAAGCACAGCAGCGTGAAGCTATGGACGCTTTTATTGTGTTGAGTGGGTTGGAGACTGCCACCGCCTCTGCTATGTCTAGTGTCGAAACTTTTCTTGCTAAGAGGGGTAATGCATATAAGAATGACATGACAAAAAACGTAGAACAGATTGATATTTATTTTAGTGATGAAATATCTGCTAGGGCTGTCAGAGTTATTCGTTTTAGTCTTCGTTTCTGCAGTTCCGCATGTGGAATTTTCAGCATTTCTTCGTTTGTGTGTGTTGGCAGTCTGTGAATATGATTTGTGCTGCATTTTCGAATGACGTCTTCCATAAATTTAATTTTGAGGTCCCTGTGTATATCGTCATTGTTTATGGACCAGCCTGCGTTTGTGATAGCCCTTAGGATTTTTGATTGCAGTCGTTGCATTATTTTAAGGTTTGACTTGCTTGCTGTTCCCCATAGTTCGATGCCTTATTTACAGATTGGAGTTATATGAGTTTTTTAGATTAACAATTTACAATACACAATTAGACAACACAGGTCTACGGAAAAAAACATATTTTTGAACATTTTATTAAGCGGTTGGAGTGAATTTTTCTTTTATAATCTGCTCGATAAATTCAAGGCATTTATTTTTTGAATATATTATCCGGCATATGACCGTCGCGGCTACGAGTTACATGACCCATTCGAACACTCCAATTTTTAACTACTTTTTCCAATAAATCTTTGGCCGTATGCCGTCAATGGCTGCCCAGTTGCGCCGTCATGTTGGCACCAAATGTCTATGTTTATGTTTATTATGTTTGGAAACAAAAATTCAGCCAGCATGGCTCGATAGCGCTCGCCATTGACCGTAGTGGCAGCTTCTTTCTCCTCTCACAAGAAGTAAGGGCCGATGATGCCGCCAGTGCTCTATAAACTTCGCGTATAGATTTATATTTTTCAAAGTAAATTTGCACAGTTTGGAAACGTTGTTCTGCAGTAAAACGATTTATGTTTACTTGCCAAACTTTACTGAACTGAAATGCCTACACACTTCGCTTTTCTCAGCTGTAAACAGAATTGGGAAGGACCTCTCCAAGCCGTTTGATACCAAATGAGGTTTCAGACAGGGTGACTTCTTTAACCTGATGTTGGAGAGGATAGTACGAGCCGCAGAACTTAATCGCTCAGGCACAATATTTTATAAGAGCGTACAATTGTTGGCGTATGCCGATGATATTGACATCAAAGCGAATGGGTTTGGTGGTGAACGAGGACAAAACGAAGTACCTCCTGTCTTCAAACAAACAGTCGGCGCACTCGCGTATCGGCACCCACGTCACTGTTGACAGTAATAATTTCAAAGTTGTAAACGATTTCGTATATTTCGGAACCAGCATTAACACCACTAACAATATTAGCGATGAAGCGACGCTTGGAGTGTTTGAGAGAAAGATTCTGCGTTGGCAACGGCGAATATCGCAGGCGATGGAACGATGAGCTGTATGAGCTTTACGACGATATAACTTAACCCAGCGAATAAAGATCCAGCGGCTCCATTGGCTGTGTCATGTCGTCCGAATGGAAACAAACGCTCCGGCTCTGAAAGTATTCGATGCGGTACTAGTTAGCTGGTGGTAGTAGAGGAAGAGGAAGGCCTCCTCTGCGTTGGAAAGATGAGGTGGAGAAGGTCATGGCTTCACTTGGTGTGTCCAATTGGCGCCGGTTAGCACGAGAAAGAAACGACTGGCGCGCTTTGTTAAACTCGGCCAAAATCGCGTAATTATCGCGCCAATTAAGAAGAGCAGATGAAACCATAGTTATCGATATTGAAAGTTCTCATGCAGCTGAAAAAAAAACACTGATAGATGCCATAAATTGTATAACTGTTTCTTTCTAAAAAATATAATTCATTGTTTAATAAAAACCTTATAGATCAAAGTGCTAAACTTTGTACGAAATTCATTAAAATATAACAGATTTCAAAAAATTTCATCAACATTTTCAATTTAAAAATTTTTCTTCTTTACATTAGGTTTATGTGGAATATAATTAAGAATATAATTGCGAGCACATAATTAAAGTCAAATTTAAGTCAATCGAGTAATGTGCCCGGCTGACGTAAAAAATGTAGTTTCGAGAAAATATGGCTGTAGAACACGATTTTTGGTGGAAATTATCAAGCGGCGTGAAACATATATTTATTACATAGAAAAGTGTACATGTTTGTGGCATGGGAATTAATGTAGGATCCTCGTGCTTTCCATGTCTATTTTTCAGAAAACACTGTGATTGAGTCATATATGTATTCGTATGTATGAAATTGATTTGATAGGTGGTATATTTTTTAAATTTTTATTTTTTTTAATTTTTATTATAATTTAAATTTTTTTTTAATTTTTATTATAATTTTAATTTTTTTCTTTTTAATTTTTTTTTATTTTTATTTTTTGCTTTTTAATTTTTTTTTATAATACTCGTATTTAAATTTTTTTTTATATATGTATATATTTTTTTTATTTGTTTATTTCTTTGTTTTTTTTTATTTATTTTTTATTTACATATATTTTTTTTTAATTTTTTTTGTTTATAATTTTTATTTTTCTTTTTAATTTCTATTTTTTTTTAATTTTGTTTCTATGTTTTATTTTATTTTCTTATATTTTATTAAATTTTTTTTATTTATTTATTTATTTCTTATTTTATTTTTTATTTATTTATCATTTATTTATTTATTTTTTATTTATTTATTTTATTTATTTTTTTAAAACAAAAAGTTTTTTATTTTTATTAATTTGAAGTTCTTTATATTTTGAATTGGAAATTTGGATATTTTTCTTGCAAATAGTTTCACTCCCAAAAATGTTCATGAATTTAATAATCACATACACACATACATATGTACATACGCAAAACATGCACGATTGCCATACCACACGCTCGCTACTAGTCGGCGCTCACGCTTTTCTTCAACAACCTTTCGCGAAATTCATTCATTCATTTGTTCTGCACAACACAAAGCATATTGTGAATGAATTTCTTCGTCAGAAGTGTTTTGCACAGTTTGTCATTCACGATAGTTGTTTGCGAGCTTGCATACGTTTGTTCTGACCTTCGTTCTCATGTACGGAATGCGATGTTTGTGTGGATATATAGATATGTGCGATATGTGCGTAGATTTTGTTCTCACCATCGAGTCGGGCATAGTTGCATAGTTGAGCATAAAAACGACATTGGGCAGCATTTTGTTTGTAGGCAGCGTGGCCGAGCGGTCTAAGGCGCTGGTTTTAGGCACCAGTCCGAAAGGGCGTGGGTTCGAATCCCACCGCTGTCAGTGATATTTTTTTATTTTTTTTATTTGTCGTATTTTTTTGGGAAATACCATTAAATACATATACAGTAGGTTCTGTTTTTATGCGGTTTTGAAATAGTGCGGTTTTTTTTTTAAATTACAAAATGCATGTCGACCTATCGGGAATTGTACATATAAACAAGATTCTAAACCAGCTAAGCAAAAACTCATCACAGATTACATCAGAAATGCTAACCCTACAAGTATGGAAGATATATAAAGATATAATTTTCAAAGATACAATATTTTGTTTATGCGATTTTATTTAATTATTTCAGATTCATGCGATCTATGGAACGTATCTATAGTAATAATATGGGACTAGTGCCCTTTTTTCTGCGATTATTTCAGATTTATGCGGTTTTAGCATTTGAAACGTATCTATAGTTTTACTATAGAACTAGTATCTTTTTTTATGCTGTTTTTTTTATGCTGTTTCTTGCGGAACGTATCTACCGCATAAAAACAGAACCTACTGTATGTGCTATGTAAATAGCATTTCGATGTTAGTTGTGTTTACTATATTTTATATAAATTTGAAAATTTAAAAATGCATATCTATCTGTGGTCGTACGGCATAGAGTTGTGAGTCGAAAATGCTTCAATAAACACTCTTAACATAAATTCTTTCTATAAATGTAGTTTAGAAATAAAGATAATAAATAGAAAGTTAGAAAATTATAATAACGGTTTCGTATTTAGAACGTTATTAAGAAAACATTTTTTTTATCTCAAGTCGACTTAAGCTGCTATCGTATCCGACCACGACAGTCAGTTGTACATTACAGTAACGAGCCGGATTCATATTGGGCCAAGGACTGTTGCTTCAGCAGTATTCCCCGTTCATATATGTATGGGGAGTGTTTAACCCATCTTCGGCCGCTACAAGAATTAGACATAATTTTTCCATTTCCTTTTTAGTCAGTGCTTATAGGACCATAATCAAGAAAAATTACAAAAAAAAAAAATTCTGACCATCGGTGTTTTAGATATGGACTGGTCGAAAAATCGACCGCTGGCCAAAAACCGTCAAATATATTAAAAAAAAATACAACATTTATGAAAAAAATTTAGCACACGAAGTCAATTTATTTCATTTTATTTCAAATACAAATTTTTTTTTGTTGTTTTCGATGGACCTTCATCTCCATGTTCGTTTTTATACTCGTCCTCGTCCTTGTCGTAATTCAATAATTCGGTTGTGACTTTGGAACAAAAATCAATTTGTGACAGTGGTTTTATCTTTTGAATTTTTGCCATCATACAATGAAGTTTCCATGCATTGACCATTGCGTTACCAAAATGCTCTTGGTCCATATTGGCCACCACCATTCTTTTCCTCTCATACATACCTATTCTATAAGTTGCCACCGCATTATCATGGAGATCCACACCACCCATGCCATGATTATACTCTTGAATAACTTTTGACTGCGGGATAGTGATAATTTGTTTTTTCTTCCGACAATATCTTTTAGTGCTAATAATTGGATTTACTTTGGAGCTATTAGTTATAACATTGACTACAGCATTATCATTCCACCGAACAGTAAATATTTCTTGAAATAGTTGGTCAAATGTTCCTCGTATTTCTTTTTTTAAATTTCTCAAAGGAGAATCGCCCATTCTATTTTCGCGTATAGTACCAGTTGCAAAAAATCGACGTTCGTTCAGAAGGCACATTAGATGGTATGAAGAGAAAAAAATTATCAAAGAAAATGATGTGGCACTCAGGGTCAGATACGTTGGCAAGCCAGTCTAAGACTGTTTGTGCGCCTAGACCAATAGTTTTATCGTGAGGGGTTGCTGCTCCCCCGTACAATGAACTAAAAAAAAGTACCCACTTTCAGAGCACAAGCACCATGTTTTAAACCCAAACCGGATTGGCTTTCCCTTGATAAACATTTTGCAGGACTGGCATCCAAAGTATGGAATCATCTGTTCGTCTATAGAGAGATTATGGCTAAAGACTCCAAACTGCATAAACTTTTTGTTGAGAGCGTCAGTAATAGGACGAACCTTCGTAAAACGGTCTGCTGCGTTTAAATTCGTGTTGTCAGCGAGATTTTTTTAAACCAATTGCGACTCATAGCCTGCTTCACAATTGGAACCCCCATGTCCGGTCGAACAGACCAGTAGTGGTCATTGTGTGGCAAAGTATGGTACCCCGATAGGTACAATATTCCAATCTTAGCGGAATGCCAACATTCCACCGCTGCATCCCTTTTAGGATAGTTCCGCCCTAGTTCGACATTAGACGAATGAGAACTAGTTCGATTTGTAGGTATTTTCTATAGTCCCGTACCATCCAATATAGGACAGGTTCGATTTTGGATGTAAGATACTAGTGCTGAACTAGAATTTTGTTTCACTAGTAGTGATTTTCCCTGCAGGGGTAGTACCTCTCCTATACCACAAAGATAATCACTTCCATCTCTTTCAATAAAAAATAAATATTGCTAGATTTTGTTCTATCCTACATGACAGTTCCTGGCCAGCGGTCGATTTCTCGACCACTAAAGTTTACGTCCATGAAACAGTAAAAATTATTACAATATCGATATGTTACTTTTTTGATTCTCTTAATTTCATCTTTTCTCTTCACAATAAATTAGTAACAATTATTTGTTTTTTTGTTTTTCATTAGTTTTTCATCTGCACAAAAAACACGTAAAAATAGTGATAATTTCATTCTTTTACAAAAATCTGCCCTGAACCTTTTTTTCTTAAAAATTTATGCTCTGGAAATTAACTAAATTCCAAATTTAAAACTTGTAAAAACTAATCAATAAATTTACATTTAGTTTCTGAGATATTGGAGTCCGAAGTTGGTGGTCGAAAAATCGACCAGCTGCCGAAAATGGGTTAAGCGGCTAGAACAACAACTACAACCACATATGTATGTGTGTTAAAACGGTAGCCACTTTCGAGAGTGTTCATAAAAATAAATGCAGATTTGGAGTTTCTTTCCTGGGGTACGGTACACTAGACAGGGCTAGTTTACTGGGGCGGCAGGCCTTGGTCGGGGAAAAACCCGAGTCATTCTCGTAACGTAGAACCGGCTGCCATGTGAATGGAGTTTCTTTCCTCTACGTTTCTTCTTCCATATAATTGAATAATTTTTTATTGCATACAATTTTTTATTTATTTCATTTTATTTTTGTAAATTTTATTTGTCTTATTTCATTATATTTTATTTTATTTTGGTAAATTTTATTTGTCTTATTTCGTTATATTTTATTTATTTCATTTCATTCTCTTTTATTCAAGTTTTTTTTTTATTTATTTGTTAATAATTTTATTTTATCTCATTTTAAGTCTTATTTACATAAATTAAATTTTATTCTGCTACATATTTATGTATAATATTTATTAGAAATTGCATTACTCTGTACTTGAGATGTGCACATATGTATGTTTGCACATACATACATATGTATACATAGTTTTGCACATTTTTTCATTCATGCACTTGCGCATCTAAATTTTCATTGATAATTTCCCCTTTCACAATTCTAGACATGTTTGTACGTATGTATGTATGTATGCGTGTCGATTTGGCTAGGTATATGACCATGAGGCTTTAAGCGGAGCAGCAGCAGCAGGCTAGCCCATTCTGAGCATGGTATATAGTATGAATTTATGTACATGCATACATAGTCAATAATCGAGCAATACCTCCACTGGCTGTTCGCTTAGCATTGACAATATTATCAGGGGCACATGCCTCTTTTTTCCACAATAACATACCTGGTATATGTACACTATTGCACGAATATCCCATTGCAAATATCTATAATGCAGAATAAACATTTTAAGGTACAAAAAATTGCAATGTAATGTATTTCATTTAGCAAGCAGAGAGGAAAATAATGCAATTAAACACAAAGGCGCCCAATTGAAAAAAATAATTGTAAAATACTTGTTAATTTTTTTAATTTTTATTTTAGCGAGCAGTCATCTCCTTAATGCCTCTGTTTCAAATAGTGTTGACAGATTGTGGGTAATTTCCCTATTCTAGGACCATTTTGCAACAAAACTTATTAAAAGGGATAAAGGGCATTTTTACTTTTGCAGAGATTTTCTTTTAACATTTTTATCGATGCACAATTGAACAGAATTCAGCTTCCATAATTAATTGTTCGTTGTGCTCACTCGTACTGTACTATCAATCAATATTTTCATTCGCAATGTACTTGCATGACAATTACTCGTCTACAAATCAATAAAAAATGCATGCGAGAAATATCTTAAAGTCTGATTTTTTACAATTCCGTGGAAATGCAATTAAAAATTTTAGAATGTTGAGCTTATTTGAAAAGGTTTGACTATAATGATAACCAACGTTATCGGTCATGAATGCGAAGAAATCTTGTAAAATTTAAATTTGAAGGATAGACTTTTATTCAAGAAAAGTCTTTGTATTTTTATAAAGATTCTGTTTTTTTTATATAATTGCACGTCTGCCTTTTCATGATATTTTCGAAGAATAGCGTTAAGCTTTAGCGTTAGTCATTTGACGCAAATTTATTTTATGTATTGAATTGTTTAAAGCTGAATATCTAAATTAGTGGCGCACGTTAGGTGAAGTGCAGAGAAATTCACATTCTGGAGTTGCCACAGTCATCGATCATGGAGTTGCTAAAGATATCGATCAGATCAACATTGGCTTACTTGAAGTAGACGAAAAAAAAAAACAGTTCGTTTTTCTTGACACTCAGTCATCAAAATGGTATCCACTTCACTTAAGACGTAAAGAAAGAAATAACGGAATAGGGTTGGCTAAAGGGAAAGGAAATATTATTTGCTTTACTTCTCCTCGAATCCCCAGTTTTCTTAGATGGCTGGCAAGAATGACAGATTACCAGACGGCAGTGATGTAAAAATTTGGTAAATAAGAAAGAGAGCAGCGTAGTACGATAAATTCACTCGTTAATAACAATGAGAGTGGAAAACAATACAACAATAAAATAAAAACAAATGCCCAATTAACTAGCGAAATACAGAAGATTTTCTAGGTTGCAGTGCCTCTCTTTTGCTGTAGTATTCAAAGTCTTATGTTACTTATCTTTACATAAAACAAATATTAAGGTGTTAGGGGTCGTCAGATTTTTCAAAAAATTGGATTTCTCAAAGTATAATATCTTAAAAATATTGTGTGAACATTTGAAGTGAATTCGACAAATACTTTTCGAGTTATTGAACAATTAACAAAGGGCGCTCGGGCGCTCCGGTGCGCGATAGAAAATTTTTAAATCTCTAAACTATGTTTCTTGAACTGGTGATCACTGTAACTTAAGAACCGCTTGGTGGATTTCAATAAAATTTATGCTGCTTTTGGTAAACATAAAAAACTCGTGACTGATCGAAGGATTTTTTTTCTCAAAAATTTTGATTTATTTTAAACAATTAACTGTCGGTTTTTTTCTTGAAAATCTGAAAAATATTTGTTAATTTTGAAAAAAAGCTTCGATCTGGCATAAGATTATCTCGTAATAAAACTAATTTCTCTTGTCCGATTGATTTTAGATAGATCACCATGATGATCACCGCAAGGGGCTTCTGGAGAAACGGGCTCCACACAAACAGCCATAACTTTTATAAATGATTAATTTTCTTCGTTGAAATTTTGCTAAAGTCAAGTCGAAACATTATGTCATGGCACATTATTGCTATGTTTTTATTTTTGCAAATATTTTGCTTTGTATATTGTTTGTATATTTTGACTAGCAAAAAAAAAATCATAATTTTTTCGGGTCTCTGACTACCTCTAACCTCTTAACAATAATAAAACCAAAAACAAAATTTATCCTCTGTTGATGTCGTTGCTGCAAAGGCTATAACGGCTTGTACAAATTTCGCCGACAGAAAATTAGAGCAAATTTCATTCAATCCATCGATGCAGAAATTTCGTATATGCACATACTATGTACATATATGTATATATCTGCTTCACTTGCGCCCAAGCTTCCATTCCATCACATTTCTCGCCATTCATAACCACCACTTTCAAATTTCCCATTTCATTCAGCGAACACAGAACATGGCTGCATTGAAGTTACATAGAAACAACGTTATGAAAATCCTTGAAATGGCAGTAAAGAAATGTTGAAAAAGCAGCAGTAGCAGCAGAAGCAGCGCCATAAGGGGAAGAGGAAGACTTTCAAGCGCTGATCTAGCCAAATGCCACTGAGGGGCGACCACTGCCAATGCCATTGCCAAAGCCAAACCTATTTTTTCGTTACTCAGTATATAATCACAAAAAACTCCATTCATAAAGTTATAGCAATTTATTACGTACGAATATGTATTTGGTTGCTGCGCATATCAAACTCTCCCTTCCGTTCTCTCTCCAAACGCGCTCAAAGTTTCCTATGTATGCATGTGAAATGTTTGTGCGTTTGTTTGAGAGTTTTGAAGTTGTACACATAATGTAATTTGAGTTTGTGCAGGACGCACGAAAGCGACAGGAAGTCGCACAGACACGAACACACACAAAAGCATACATGCATACATATATACGTGTATATTTGAATTTAAGCGCATACTCCAAAACTCCAATTGGAACAGCTCTTCCCCTTGACATTTGCCAGGAACTGGTTTGGCTGCAGCAAACTGCGCTGCCACTTGTTTGTGTCTACCTTTTTTCGTCAATATTTTATACATACATACATACATACGCACGTATATGTATAAGTATTTGCAAATGTTTCATGCAGCCAATGAAGGACATACTTGCAATAAAAAAAATGTGCTGCTGTTTGCATTTGTTGAAGGCTGTCTAGATATAATTTCTTGCCATGCAACAACGACGTTATTTTTAACAGCAGCTGTGGGTTTAAAGCGCTCAAAAGGGCCTTGCTTTAATAATTTGTTGCGTTTATATTAATTCTAGAAAAGTACTTCGTGCTTATGTGATTAATGCCTGGCATTAACCTGTTCGCCTGCTGGTTTTATATAAATACTTATATAATATGTGTATATCTGGATGTACGTATGTATGTATGTGTGTAAGTGTGTTTAATGCCACCGCGGCAGATTCACACCAGATGCCACTGTTAGTGTATTTGTTATTGTTATTTTATTTTTTCAACATCCTGCTTCTAAAGGCAATGCTGGTTGCTACTGGGCACAGTCAGATCCGACCGGTTACTCATACACTGGCCGATGGGGTTTTGAAGGACACCTGTCATAAGTGTTAAACCGATGAACGGAATGAGCTGAAATTTAGCACGACTATAGCTTAAATTATATGTACTAAAAACTAGCTGCTGCTGCGGAAGCGACATAAAACTGGGAGTGCCTCATCGGATGTTGTGATCGTCCAAGTTTCGCCGCCTCACGTTATGGCGGGCAGGGTGAGAGCCTTGTTGAGTGTTAGTTTTGTTCGTCGAGAGCGGTCTTCACTACTCAATTGCCTACTTAGTCCAAAATTGCATTTGTGGCCAAGAGAGATTCTACATTGGATTTCAAGGCTGACATAGCTAGCGGTATTAATGCTGGTTCCCAAATAAACGAAGTCTCTTACAACCTCAAAACCATAGCTGTCAACAGTGACGTGGGTGTCGATACGCGAGTGCGCCGACTATTTGTTTGATGACAGGAGGTACTTCGTTTTGTCCTCGTTCACCACGAGACTTATTCGCTTTGCTTCCTTATCGAGTCCATCATCGGCATACACCAACAATTGTAGGCTCTTATAAAAAATTGTGCCTGAGCGATTGAGTTCTGCGGCTCGCACGATCTTTTCCAGCATCAAGTTAAAGAAGTCAGACGACAGCGAGTCACCCTGTCTGAATCCTCGTATGGTATCAAACGGCTCAAAGAGCTGCTCCCCAATTCTGACGACGCTACTGGTAATGACTGAGCAACGCCATTTTGCGGGGATACCAAATTCAGACATCACGGCTTTATAGCCAACTCTTATAGCGAACCAGCTTTGAAATCGACAAAAAGATGGTGTGTGTCGATTCTCCTTTCAAGGGTATTTCCCAAAGACTTGGCGTATTGTGAATATCTGATCGTTGGTGGATTTTCCAAGTCTAAAGTCACACTGATAAGGGTTGGTATATGGTGGGGTTCAACCTTTCACACAATACGCACGCTAGAAACTTATACGCGATATTTAGAAGACTAATCCCGCGGTAATTAGCACAGAATGGCCAGAGCACACTTGAATTGCAATCGGCAGGAATCGATGCTTTCATCCGGCCATATTTTGTATAGGAGCTGATGTATGCACCTTACCAGCTCCTCGTCGCCATGTTTGAATAGCTCAGCCGGCAGTCCGTCGGCGCCCGCTGCTTTGTTGTTCTTTAGACGCGTTATCGCTATTATCACCTCGTCATGATCGGGTAGCGGAACGACAATTCCGGCGTCAACGATTGGGGTATCGGGCGCTTCACATTCTCTGTGACATGCGCAGATGTCACTATTTAGCAGGTTTGATAAGTGTTCCCTCTATGATTTCAATACGCTCCGGATGTCAGTCCCCAGATCGCCGTCTTTGTTCTTACAGGAAAACGCCTCGGCATTGACACCTTCTATAACCCGCTGAACTTTCCTGTGGAGTTTTCGGGCTTATTTTTATATTGGCCAGCATCTCAAGCTCCTCGCACTCCGTATTTCGGCCTCTCGTTTTTTCCTTCTGACTGATAACAATTGGCTTTTGTGTAGTTAGTAGGCCAGTTGCTTCAGTTTCCAGACCAGTCTGTAGGAAAAGTCTTCCGGGTCGGTCTAACTAAAGGGTTTTCCAAGAAGAGATGTTATTTTGATATTCAAAGAAAAATGCTAATTTTTAATATAGATGATCAGATGTTTATTTCATTATAAAGAGGAAGATATGCCGTTAATAGTGGAAAATAACATCAGGCAAATGACCACCTCTACCACGCTTACAGGACAATATCCTTTTCATGAAATTTTCCATAACCGAATTGCAAAGTAGCTGCTCTATGTCCTCGATTGCCTTACGAATTCCATCTTTGAGGTGTTGAATCGACCCTGAGCTGTTGGCGTAGACCTTCCCATTCACGTGGCCCCAAAGAAAAAAGTCACAAGGTGTTAAATCACAAAATCTCGCTGGCTAATTGTGATCACCTCTTCGAGAGATAACACGGTCCGGAAACTTTTTCCTTAAAAGATCAATGGTTTCGTTGCTTGTGTGGCAGGTAGCGCCGTCTTGTTGAAAATAAACGTTGTTCAGATCAACACCATCCATTTCCGACCATAAACAATCGTTAATCATCTCTCGATAGTTATAGATCACACCTGTTATTGGAAAACTATCACTACAGTAGACTTACTCGCCCGCCAAGCTTTAGTAGATAGTGTAAAAGGAGTTTTTTACACTGAAAAAATTTATTCTGTTTGGAAAACCAATGCAATAATATTTAATAGACAGTTTTAGTGCATAGTTTTGGGTTTCAAATGTAATAGGAATACACAACAGGCCTGAATATTTTACTTTTACAATTATCTAACTGACATTTATTTTCCTCAGGATTCTTTTTGCTGGAATATAAAACTTCTCCTTACTCTATAAGCAATAGAGTGGAAACTCGGTTCATAATAACATTTCAATTAAAAATATTTTTAAATAATTCAATTGAATTCCGTTCATTTAAAATTATTTGAGTTTAATAACTATTAAATTAAAATGTAAAAAAAATATGTTTTAGCAACTCTTAATATTTTTATATACTATAATATTCAATTTGAAATACAGGGCGGGTCTGATTATGGTCCAAGTAATGCAAAATATTTGAAATGGAACTAATTAAAATTAATTATTTTAAATATGATTGCACAGTTTTATCAGTGAAATCAAATAAAATTATAGTACGTTGCCACGTCAGCCGGTTCTACGTTGTCGCAACCACTCAGACTGCCAGCATTGCCCGTAGGTTAGGTTAGCAAGGTTGCTTGTATATGAAAAGAAGAAAAAGTGGTCCAAAGGCCGATTGTGATACCTGCATTTGATATTCATCCCCTGAGTTGCTTAAACCATTTAGATCTTTTTAAGAAGGTAACTAGTCACTTCAGTGAGACACTTGCGAATTTCTTGGTCTTCAAAGAAATAAACACCAAAATATTTAGCACCGTTTCTTCAAAGTAGAGGACATTCACAGAGGAGGTGCTGTACCGATTGAATTTCATCTTCATCTCCACAACTCTTGCAGAAGTCATTGTGAGGTACACCCATTCTATTGGCTAGGGTGCCGACAGTGCAGCGACCCGTTATAACACCCGTGAGGACGCTGGTAGTTTATCTGTTGAATCCAAGCAGACATTTTGTCCTTTTAAGATTAAGTTTTGGTCAAAGCGCTTTGGACACCCGGCAGCTAAAAGCCAGAGACCACCTTCTATGGGTTTCCGCAATTGGGCTCAACTCAATCGCAGTGTATAGTTCGTTTAGAGGAATGCTTATGTCCTCTACCACTCGCTGAAGGTTCGGCTCAGAGCCTTTCCTGGCACACTCATCCGCTCTTTCATTTCTCTCCACTCCAGAGTAGCCGTGGGCCCAACAAAGTGTAGTGTTGTGTTGTTGGATAAGCGAGAGCGTGTTTCTGTATTCTTTAATACATCTTGAATTGATGCGCGTTGAGGCCAGTGCTTTGATCGCTAGTTGACTATCAACAAAAATGGAAAGATTTGCTGCAAATCTTTGGCGAATGTTTATGCTGCTACAACAGTAACAACAATTCTAGTAACTCGTTTTAGTATACAATTATGAACAGAGTTGCCACGGTTTTTGTTATTAAAAATATTGTATTAGATAGTAAAATGGAATGTTATATTTCGTTGCACAAAGTTGCCAAAGAAATAAAAATCCCTCCCGTAAAATATTGCAGTCAATGTACGAGTACACAGATATTAAAAAATAATTTATTTATAAAAATATTTCGTATAGGGTTGCCTATTGAATAAAAATAAAAGAGTTTATCAAAATTATATTCAAAAATAATTTATGTAAAACATCTTTGATACGGTCGTCACATGGATTTCAAAAAAATGGTTGCATCTAATTTTGATAATTTACTTTGAATAGGGTTGCCTTGTAATTAAAAAATAAAATAGCTTATCAAAATTATATTCAAAAATAATTTATATAAAACATTTTTGATAGGGTCGTCACATGGATTTGAAAAAAATTGTCTCACCAAATTTTGATAATTTAGAACAAACATCAAAGTTTAAGCACAGAGCGTTTTCGCTGTTCAATAAAAATGTTGGAGCATAAAATTGGAAAAGCAGAAAATATGTCTGCTTGTTAAGACTACAAATACAAATAAACTAAAAACTATAGAGAATTCTCCTGCTTTGTACTAGAAATCGATCGAGATCTCTGCTGGCTTCGGAATTATTGCCATTTAGATGGATTCGCTTCCGCCTTGAAATTATTGCTATGTTCCCTCGGCACGTAATTCGCTGTCTTATTTCTAATTCACTTACCAATCACATTTCGAACTACGTAATTCGTCATACAAAATTTTAAAAGTGAATTTCTTCATTTGTAAGTAATTCAGACTCAATCACAAATCATTGTCATCCCTAATTTTTATCGGAAATTTATCAAAATTAGCTGGCACACCAAAGCGAAAGAGTAAATCAAAATAAAATTAACAAATGTTGAGTAATAACCAGAGAGAGTTAAATTTCAATAATGGAGGCAAAAAAAGATAAGTCGAAGAGGTTGCTGAACACCTCAAGAATTATGGAGGAGATCAAATTGTATTTTAATTTCTTCAAAGCCTTTGCTATTTCTAATAGTATTGTTGTATGTGGCTGTTTTCCGGCAGCCAGCCAGCTCATTTAGTTTCCTGCCTAATATTCGAATAGCCGCACTTTTGCCGGCCTGCTGGCACTTTCTCTCATTGTTGGCTAATGGAAGGAATAAATTAAGTAACATTTTAGCTTTAAATTTCTTTTTTCTTCATCAGCGATAATCTTAGCTGCCAAATTGAATTATGAATGCACCGTAAAAACAGGGTAAATCGTGAATTGCTTGAGAGAGCGAATTACGTGCCGTGGGAACATAGCGGTGGGAGCCATGATGGAAAGAATAATGAGATGGCACCTATCGTGGTACCGTTACTTTGCTCTCAGCAAATTTGACAATGAGTGACGTCGTATTAGCACCAGTATGATCAAATTACCATTTTCGTAACTTGATTTAGCATTTTGTTGTTATTTAGTCTCGGAGTTGTCGGTCTTTCT